>JANHFP010321765.1:0-12054 GCA_032468135.1 Calamaria suluensis
ATTTTGAATGTGACCATTCCACAATGGAACTTTTTGAAGATACTGAAGGAATGTAGGAATAATTTTATTATTAAAAAGCTATAATTCAGTTAATGGAAGAAAGAGTTTTTAAATATGTTATTCAGTAGATATTCCTTCAGTTTATTTACATTTAAACTTTAGTTGAATATACCTGACTCGAAAATATTTTAAAGTGCTGCAGGGGTGCTGACTATCTAAACAAAAAACAAAAGCAAGATTAATTGTTTGAACAGGAGACTACTAGAAATGACCACAGCTGTAGCCTATATGATAAAGTTAAAAAACCCTAAACCCTAAAGCATTCAGTGACTAACCTTAAGAAAATAGCATGTACCCTAAGAATTGAACTGAATTCAAAGAAAACCTAACTTTTCATACCAATTTCAATCATTTTTGATATTATGGTTTTTTATCTTGTGTATTAATTTTAAGAGTTTCTGACTTTGGCAAATATCTTTTTTAAAATATATCACCTTGTTATTTTGCATACTGGACTTTGTATTAAATATTTATAAATCAACACAGTGATTCAACATGAATAGAATAAATAAAAAGCAGACTTATTACAGTTTCCAAAAATGTTTTTTTCATAGGTAGTAAAGAAAATAAATAAATGAAATCACAGAACATTTTAACTCAGTGCATTTTTCTTGAATGGGATATCATAATCAGACCTTCTAGATATTATGACCCAATGTAAGAATTTCATTAGTATGATTTCAAGCAAATAGCATATGAATAAAATATCAAAGACTTCAAGAAAGATCACAATATGGCCAATCAATCAATCAATTAATCAATCAATCAATCATATTTATATAACTGCCCTTTCATGAAAATTGACTCTAGGCGCTTACAATACAGTTCAGGTAGAATGTACATATCATGCAGGGAAGAATTTTCTAAATTTCTTAAGAGGAAGAATTCAGTGGAGATGGTCAGGGTCAAGTATCAAATAGAACTTGAAACCAACTGCACCTAGCAAAAGATTTATGCTGCCATAATCTCAAAACCTCCATGGAAGCCAGACAGAATTAAAAACATGTAGGAGTTTCTAGTCATAACAATCTCGTCTGCTTCCATCTTGACTTGCTTGTTTTAGGAAGAAGTCTGTGAATGTCCTCGCCTTTTTCTCCAGTTTCAGATTAGTGCTTTGGTACATAAATCTGAATGTACATAGCAGCAGTTGGCAAGAATAATTGCTATCTCCCAATGAAATTAGTGCTATAAGGGTTTTGGGAGGATAAGGGCAAAATTAAAAAAATATCAAAAAATCCAAGAAGTCAGGGAAACACTGAGTTCAGTCTTCTTGAACCTGATGTCCTCTATATGTCTTGGATCAGGATTAACCAAAATGAAAATTCTTCAGATTTTCCCACTGCTGAATTACTACTTACCAGAAATGCCTGCTGAGAAGTTCTTTACAGAGGGCCTCTTCACCACAGTATACGACTCCCCAACCACAAAGACTTTGTACAGGACAGCATTGTGGTTGATGAAGCTTTGAATCACACATGGAGGTTGGATGGCTTTCAGCCCTTCCCGGTTGAATATGATAGCCATCTGAAAAATAAAGATATGACTTGCAATTGCAGTCGTGCAAATGAAAAATACATGTTTCACATAAACAAGCATTGTATTTGGTGGTTCCAGTAGCAGTATACACTGCATGCATGCATGCATGCATGCATGCATGCATGCATACAATTATCTGCTGCTGCTGTCAGTGGCATTAGCATACATTCAGGTGGTTTAAAAAGGGATTGGACAAATTGATGGAAGATTGAGTTATTGGTGTTTATTATTCTTGATTAGAGATAGCAAAACCTAAATACAAGCTAATAGGGAGCAAGAACGAAAGAAGTGCCTTCCTTTCTTTTTGTTATGAGCTCCTTGAATGCAGTTGCCTAATCACTATAAACCCATAATGTTGAAGTGTTTAGGATACTGGCTTGCTCTAGCTGCACAAAAGCCAAGTATTCAGATAAACTGGGGGTGGGAGGAGAAGATGCAGAACTGTGCTATCCAGTTGGAAACACTTGGCAATTTGTCTCTCCAAGTTATAACCTTTTCCCCAAATTTAATTATGCTTATCTACTGCTTCATCAGGCCAAAGCATTTAAAAATGGTTTACAATAAAATATACAACAAAATACAAAGTAAAGCAATTATGTAATGAGATGGCAATAGATCCTTTTTTGGGTCAGGATATTTCTCTTGGTCTTGTGAGAATTTTTGGCAGCATTTAGAAACATTGTCCATGGTGTCTGTAGGGTCACCTACGTGAGTTGGATGTACTCCACTTTGTCCTCTCAGTGAGAATACAACCACAACTGAACCCAGAATTTATGTTGTAAAGTGAGGCATTTGTTAAGTGAGTTTTGCCACAGTTTTTAAGTGAATCCCTGTAGTTGTTAAATTAGTAACACAGTTGGTACGTGAATCTGGCTTCTCCATTGATTTTGCTTGCTAGACAGTCGCAAAAGAGGATCACATAACCAGGGGAAATTGTAACCATCATAAAAGTGAGTCAGTTGTCAAACATCCAAATGTAAAGTGCATGATTGTTGGGATGCTGCAATGATCATAAGTGTGAAAGTTGGTAATAAGTAACTTTTTTCAGTGCCGTTGTAACTTCAAATGGTCACTAAATGAACTTTTGTAAGTCAAAGACTATCTGTATCCAGTTTGGATCACTGGGGCGAGGAAGATGACAATTCTATGGTTTCTCCAATGCAAACTTAACAGGGTTTGGTGCTCTCCCCTATGTTATTTAATATGTCTGTGAAACTACTGAGATCATCTACCAAATTGAGATGAGATGACTTTGGAGATAACCCAGAAGTTGCAGCTAGTACATAAGTGGCAGTTGAACCAATGACGGGGTAACTCATCACTGCAGGTTGCCACCATTGTAAAAGTCTTCTCACTAGTTGCCAATAGGCTTCTGGTCTCAACTCAACGGGCTGATCATAAACTATAAAGTCCTATGTAGCATTGCAGAGAAGGCATTTTTTTGCTAGACTTAAATCCATTCACGAAGCAGAAACATTGTGAGAAGATCCTTGAGACTACCTTTCCCCCTCGCCCCTCCACCCGTTTTAAGAAGACTAAGTGACAAGACAAAAGTTCCCCTATTTTCAAATGTCTTCTCTTCATAGGCTTTTGTAACCCCTCCTTTCTCTCCCTAGCATTTTGTAAAGCTGTCAATATCCTATTCCACTTTTTTTTAACCCGTCATCATTATTTATTGGCAATCATCTTGGGGTATTTATTTATTCTATGTTTTTCTCTTATGTTCTATTTTCACAAATGCTGCCTAAAACCTGTGCATTAGGATGGATTATAAAACTGCAAATAAATAAACAAATGATGGACAGATGGGTATGAGTATGTATAAACTGGCCTTCAAAATGAGAGAAAAACAGATTTGCAATATTAATGAAGCCATAAGGCTATGAAGAATGATATCTATGTATGCATGAGAGACAACAAGAATAAAATCTCCTTACTTTTCCTTGAAATTTATGAATCAAACTCACAGATGGACTACTCTAGTTTTTTCTTAATTTCCAGTCAAAACAGTTTTTCTAAATATACAGTATAGGAAACCCTGAACAAATACTTACTTCATGAGAGTTGGTTCCATGGGCGACTCTTGTCTTACAAACTTCAGTAATAAAAAATAAATAAACTGTGAGTCAGTACAAAAGAATATACACAGAGCACCTCAGTACCATTTGTAACAACTAACTCTATTGATTTAGTTAATCCACCCAACTGAATGATATCTGCCCTATGGCTGCCCTTCCCTTGAAACCAGCATTCTCTTATCTGGCATTTTCAGAGGTGTGGATACTTCAACTCTTGGATTATCCAGGATGGCATCAGAGAGAAATGCTGCTCTCAGAGATGGAGGCAGTTTACATAAGGATCTTCTCTAATCTTATTCCCACGATTACCTTGAAAGATTGACTTGTCTGAGAGACAGAAATTGACCAGAAGTAATACAGTAAATGTGTCAGTTAAGCTGAAGACTTGAATTTGGATGTTCCCAAACAGTCTATCACTTTAGCTATTACACTACACTGTACTATATGCAGCTACTGTTTCTCCTTCAAGAGCTTGCCACTATAATTCAGTGACAAACCATTGAAGTTCTTGAACTTTTTAAATGAATAGATGGGTTAAGTCTTTGATAGCTATGCTAATTCTATTGGAAGATTAATTCAACTATTATTTATTTAAAAAGGTCTTTCCAAATAAATCAAAATGAAAAGGGATGGTTTTTTTTGGAGAGTGGCATCTGAAATATAGAAGAGCACTGCTAGAGGACTTTGTCTTAGATCTATGATCTATTACTAGAGCCATTTAAATGATTGATAGTCTGAAATTCCCAATTTAGAATGAATACTTTCATTGTTCTGTAGTTTAATATATTGATGTTAACTTGCCCAGAGAACTTATACTTATTTTAATGTACAGTAGTATATTTAACATACTATAATATATATATTATTATAGGATAAGGTAGGGTAGGATTGGGATAGGGATAGAATACTGGAATTTGTCTCCGCTGCATAAGCTCTCAGTATACATACAAACAACTAAGTAATATCATCATAAGATAATAGTACATTTAAGATTCATGTTAGTATAACATAGTTAAAAATGAAAAAACTAGTTCTTAGTGTGCCAAGGGCACTGTGGCCTTTTTTAGTAAACCAACACCAATACTATACATACTGAAATAAAGGCGGACACTCTGATAATTCATCTGCAAAATAGCAGAGACAGAGATAATGAAAAAGAGAAAATAATATATTATACTACAGAAAGAAGGACTTTATGCATGATATGCACACACAGCCTTTACAGATTTTTATTTTAGCTATTTCCTGTGCAAGTCCCCCTCCCCCAAGAGTACTTAGCTAAATTGCATTGATTTCAGCGGTAATGGATGAAATGCTTTACAACTTTACTATTAAGTAAAATATAAAAACTGTTCACATACTGAATGGGAATGCAATTCCATTTTTTTCTATTTGCTTCAAGGTGTCTTCTCCACATGCATTTGTTAATTCCATAAATGGTGGAGAACAGATTCTGTCATCTGAAGAAAAGAGATAAAAAAACAGTCCAAACAGTTTATAAATGTTTTCAGTTTATCCCAAATTCTTGCTTTCTATACTGTAAATACTCCTCAATTTTACTCTGCTCCCTTCAGCATTTTCTATAATACTACCATCTGAGAAAGGTATTTTGTGCATCCGGTTCATGAAAACTTTGTGTCTGTTAGTCCTTCCAACAAAACATTTTTGCTCATGTCCCTCCTCACACATAGTGCAATGGTTGTATACACTAATCTAACTGAAACCTGTATCTAAGCAAAATGACAAAAATAATTAAAATTATCTCTAAAATAAATGCTTAAGTCATATCAATTTTATCTTGTAACAATATTAATTCCAAATATTTTACACACAAGAAAAATGCTTAATCTATCATTTCCCAATATTTTTTTCTGGAGAATCTACAGCAAACTGATGCTAAACTGTTGCCAGATATACAATAGCATTATTGTACAATGATACACTTATCTGCATCCAAATTTCTAATGTAAGTTCATAAGTCATAACATTTGTGTAATGTCATCACAAACATTATCATTTGCCTCCTTGTGGATACCAGTGATAAGTTTAAACAAGAAATCCATTAATTAGAATGGAAATAAGAAAACTGTATATAAAAGTAGTTAGATCATATGATTCAATAGCTTAAATATATACAGGTTGTGCTAAAGGTCAGGCCCCATAGAAATTAAACTATTATAGTTAGCGTGCTTCTCCAAAAAGATGACCCGCCCTGAAAATAAGCCCTATCAAGTTTTTGAGTGCATGCAATCAAATTAAGCTCCACCCACAAAATTAGCCCCAATTAAGATCCCACCCACTCCAGGGTGCAGGGGGTGGAGCGAGGCAGAGGTAAAAAATAAGCTGGTGTGTGTGGGTGTGTGGGTGTGTGTGTGCGCGCGCGCGTGCGTTTGTGATTGAGTTGCTTGCCACTTTATTCTAGCATACTGCTTTGATGCATCACATTTGAACATTCCTAGTGCATTAACATTTTCTCTGGAAAACAATATTAATAAATAAAATATAGCGATTGGTCTATGGGACTTTGGTTAAATATAGTGTTTGTTATATGGGACCTTGTATATATTTAAAATAGAAAAATAAACCCAAGCTCAGCCAATTGTACCAGGAAGTTTTAAGTATCATTCTTTCTTCAGAAATTGTAGAGAATCACAGATATCATCTTGGAAAAACTATGTGGCTGCAGTTGGAAAAACATGATTTAAATCCAGGACAGGAAGAAAATATTAGAAGGAAGTTCAGATCAGTTCCGCCTAAGTAAGAGAAGGGAGGGAGGAAAGATGCTGTCATGGCTTTCAAGATTTGGTAATTCTAACCTGTAAAAATAAAATCTCAGTCATTTTGTGGAGTCTGTTTCCTGATCTGGCCTAAACAGATAGTCCTCAATTTACAAGGGCAATTGGGACCAGAATTTCTGTTGCTAAGCAATGTGGTCATGAAGTGATGGCAATCCCTGCAGTCATAGTTGCCAGTGAAGAAGTCGGTGCTTTTATGCTATTAAAATGATTAAAAATGTACTGCAGATCTAATTGTATTGCAACTTTCAGGCCTGAGTTGCTTCTATAAATTATGGAATTATGATACTGTTAATATAATTATCTAATACATTAGAGAACCAGTTTTGTACAAGCCTCAGTCAGTTTTTACAGCAGTGCAAGACTGCAGACAATCCAGGGAGCCTGCCTTCGCAGGATCGAAGCATAACAATTTTGACAGAAAACAGCTGACCGGGCCCAGTCAGAGGCAGGAGCCAAAGTTCAGCCGGTGACAGAGAAGGGCTACTCAACCAAGCCAGGGAGTCTGTTTTAAACTCACACTTTGATGTTTTGAAGTAGATGAAGAAATTCAGAAGGAAATCTCTACAAGGAAGGAGACAAAATCAAGGAAAGGACAAGAGAAATTCTCAACATGTCTGTCCAGACCGAAGGACTGAGACAAAAGCTGGAAGCCCTAGCAACAGAGGTGAGACTTCAAAACTTTGATAGCCTCAGTCCTACATCTGAGCAGACTGGAACAACCCATTCCTGGATGCTGTCTCCATGTTGAGGAAGAACCAGTTTTGTGCAATAGTTAAAATGTTGGTCTAGAAACGAGGAAACTGATTTCTAGTTCTAGCCTTAGGCATGAAAAACCAGCTGTGTCAGTCACTATCTCAGCCCAGCTTATCTCACAGGGATGGTATGGGGAAAATAGGAGGAAGGAATATTGGTATGTTCCCTGCTTTGAGTTGCATATGAAAAAAAAATCTAAAACAAAAATATGCCTGCAGAAAAGCCAACATTCCAGTAATTGAGGCACTTACAAGAAGGAAGCATGGTCTATACAGTTATCCATAGATACCTGTGGAATTTGGAGGTTCTGCATAAAACACAATCTCTCACATCCTGGCAAGTCACATGGACACAATTTTTCTCTCATTTCAGTTTTCATATCATATACGTACTCCTGGCTCACAGAAAAAGCTTCCAGATGCCCAATCATGCAAACTTGAGTATGACTTTCCCTACTCAATTTCTCTTTCCACAATATTACAGCCAAGTAACTTGGCCTTTCTCCAGTGTTAGACCCTTCTGAGAGATCTGAAGCAGGGAGACAGATTGTAGACAAGATTCGAGTTCAACAGAAACACATATGTCAGGGCTTGTATGGATGACCTCCAGGGACCTCACAGATTGATTCTTCACCTTTTACTTTACTTTACTTTAAATGTTGGCAATCTGTTTCACAATAACCATTTATATGTTCCCGTCCTTTAAGGGAAGAAGTGTTGCAACTGTGCCATGACAACAGAGCTGCTGGATAGAGGCACGTTTAATACTCTATGTTAGATGGCATGTTCTCGTGGCTGAGGGTGATAGTAGATGTCAAAGATCACTTTTCATCAAGAATGCCGCAAATATACATGTCATTTATACTTATAAAAATTTGTATGTGAGTTAATATAGTTTAAAACCTAGTAAAATAATTCATTATTCAAGGGAAAAAACCCATAGCACAGAGCAGAAAGAATGCTATTCATTTGCTTATCGACCTGAGGGGGCCAGGTAGTGTATCTGGCATACAAAAACCTATATTGTACCAATACCTTCACTAACTAGTAGGTGGCTTCCACCTGAGACAACCTGAAAATGGTCAGAGCTATGGGAACGGCATTAAACCAACTCTATGATTAACCAATGGCTATTGCAACACTGATCTTCATAGGGTAGGTGCATTTTATATCTACTTTGCATATGATGCCTTTGGGAACCAGCATTTCCCATCAGATCAGAAGAATTGGAAAAGGTCAGCCTGGAAGACAGGCTGTTGCAAGTTCACTGAAAGGAAACAAACAATCCTTTCATGAAAAGTAGTTAACAACAAGGCCCCTTTCAACTACTGTACCACCTCATTTTGGCCTGAACTCTGAGGAATGTACAATACCTGTAGCACAGATGCACACACAAACACACACACACACACACACAGCATCCCCCACAAGCCACTGACTGAAGCAAGGCTATTGTTACTTCTAGTGTGGCATTACTAGATGTCAGTATTCAAATGAATGCTCATAGAAGAGCTAGCAATGGAAAGGGTTTCTTTTTTGGGGTGGGGGGTAAGGAACAACAGCATCTTTTGGCGCTCTCTTTTGGAACTATTTAACGTTTAATGAGAATAAATTAAGTGCAAGGGGATTGAAGCTAGTGAGGCAGGATCCTCCAATTCTCATTTCACAGCCGCACCAGAGAAAGTCGTTTTGTATATAAGGCATGATGGCAATAACTTTCAGTCCAGGAAATTTCAGTAGCCTGAAAGCTACCGTCTTAGAATGGCAGGAGGGATTAAAACTTTGGTACTAACATGTTGTTGCATGTTGTTAGAGGAAACTGGTATGTATGGTTTCTTAATTCTGTATAATAAATCTACTAATGTAACCTTCTTGAGTTTGCTTTAAGAAGGCAGAACAGGAAGAAACTGCTTAAGTGCCATACCTGATATAAACCTTTGATAAATGCACTGTATGCTTTATGAGTTGATTTATGACTGGAAAATTGTAAGAGCACAGGAAGTTGCTTTTAACCAGTTCAGACTATTAGCCCGTCAACCCAATATTGTCTATTCTGACTGACAGATCTCCACATTCTTAATGAGATGAGCAACTGAAGCTGAAAAGCGTCTAACATCTGAAACAGGTTGTCCACCACTGAGTTAGGGTGTTAAGTTAAGGGGCGTGCATAAGAGCACCAGCATGCCTACCGTTCATCTCCTAATGTTCTATTTATTTGTATTCATTTTTGTATTCATGCTTATATATTTTACCTAATATGTAATCGACAAAATAAATAAATAGATAGATAGATAGATAAATAAACTGAGTGCATTTAAAGAATGGTACTAGGTTTTTAGAGGCTTCTGGGCCCAATAGCTTGGTAAGTGAATGCTCCAAATCCCTTGTGCCCTTTTAGAGTAGCATTCTGAGGGCCAGTCTTTCATTAAGGCCCTGTGACAATGAGATTGCTATTGACTTAACCTGACTTTTTCCCCAAGTGAGAATATACTTATTAGTTGTTGATACTGCTGAAATCACCAACATGTAAAATCTAGTAGTAAATAATCACCAACAAATCACTGAATAGTGATTTGCCCAATAATACTGGGCAGTCAATGAAAATAAATAATAAAACAAAGAAAGACACACCCAAGCTGCTCAAGTTCCAAATGCTCTCAGAAAAAGCTATTTTCCCCCCAACTTCCAGAATATCATTAAGCTGAGTCCTCCAATGGTTCTTGACTACTAGTAAGGTAACAATAATTGCCCTGATTCACAAATGACTATTAGCTATGATTCAGTATGTGTTTGGCTGTCTTGTGTTTTATACAAACATAGGTATTTCTTTGTTTGTGAATAGTTATAAACAAAAAATCTTATTGCCAAACATTATAAACAATCTCCTCAACTCAATCATCATGAGAAGCTCTATGTATCGAGTTTAATTTGACTATTTAAATATTTAGATGCCTTAAAGAACTGAGGGGTGAAAATTTGTATTACTATAACCAGCAATCTACTACAAAAACTGCAAAAGAGTTTACTTCATCTGGATTTATGCTGCCTAACGGAGACTATTTTGTAACAAAAGAGAAAGTGCTGGCTATTTTTCAAAGAAACACAGCTAAATTCAACAAACAGGATACTTCTTACCATGGTCCAGTACTGGTTTGTGTAAAGTAGGATTTGATTTATTAGACAATTTATTTCCTTTCTGTTTGAGTTATTTAATACAATTCTCTACACTCCAATTTATTTTCCTTTTGAACTGTTTTCAGATTCAAATCTGCTCTACTGCCCTCCTCCAACTATAGTTGGATGAAATCAAAGACATCTCTCAACATGACCATTCCAGAGGGGGAAAGCGAACAGATGAGCTAATGTCTGTATTTCTGTACACATTACCAAAATCTCTGCCATTTTTAAAATTAGAATACAAGAATGATCTTAATTTATAAGGAATGAAGGAGTCAAAATATTATCATTAGATTATAACATGAAAGATAAATGGATACTATGATCTAACGCTGGACTGAAACCAAGGAAAGATATTACACATTTTAAATCATGTAACAGCAAAGGTTTGGCATTTCTGGGTCAAACTGTTAGATGGTTTCGTTGATTTGGCAAAGTACAATAAATGTATTCAAACATTCAGCTTTTAGAAAAGACTAGATCGTACTGAGCAATATATTTGAAGATTGTTCTGTTTCAATTGTGAATAAGAGGTCATTCACTAAATGCACCTCCTTAAAAAAACACCATAATTATATTGTCAAACAGAAAATAGGCTATACTTTTTGTATGGGATTTAAATTTATTTTTTATCAGGGACCATTCATTTATCAGTACTCTACTTGTATTCTGTTAGAAGCTGACATGTGTAATGAAGATAGCTCATGTTAATAAGCTACATGTGCTCTTTCTTACATAGTTCTGATGCTAAATGTTGGGATTGGCTCATTAATTAATTAATAAAAGTTTTTGGGATAGAATCTTTAATTCAATCATGGTTTACTGTATGTCCCTCACCATTGTTCCAATAAAAAGGCATTATTAAATAATGATTCTATTGTTTCAGTGGAATTTCTGAGGGCAAGGAATATTCAAGTTTGCAATTACATAAATACATTCAGAGGAAAATGAGAGGGGGGACACACCATTTGATAGTTCTAAAATGCCAGTTGAGAGAGGGACAGGAGTACATGGGTTTTAGTAACAGCAATAAGAAAATTAATCAGTTTTCATTCACTGGCCAGAGAATGAGCAGCTGCAAGGAGCTAGTTAACCTTTCCTTGCCAAGAAATAACATTTTGCTCCATTCACGCCCATTGTCCTGGGACTTCAGCCTCTGCCACCAGCCAAGAAAAAGGGTCACCGCAAAATCTCTGTCAAAGAAAGACGACCAGCAAGCAATGATCAGTTTTAGCCCCACTAGATAGGCATGTTTGTTTACAACTCACCATTGTATTTTGGTACTGACAAATTATCTTTTTTCTCTCTTTTCCCTTCCCTGCTCATTTGTCCCTTGTGTGCTTGGTTTTTAAACCTTTCTTTTTAACTGGTGTGGGCCATTTAAGAATAAAGCAATATCTTAAGCAAACATTTTTTTTATAACCGGTCCTAAACTACTGATTTTCTATTGCAGTAACATTCATATAGTAATGCTTATGAAACACACATACTTAGGCAGGAAACCCTATAACACTTCAGACAAATGGTTATCCAACATCCTCTTTAAAACCTCCAGTGTTGGAGCATTCACAACTGTTGGAGGCAAGTTGTTCCACTGATTAATTGTTCTCACTGTCAGGAAATTTCTCCTTAGTTCTAAGTTGCTTCTCTCCT
>JANHFP010322368.1:0-12052 GCA_032468135.1 Calamaria suluensis
CCAGCAGCTGGCTGGAGAATTCTGGGAGTTGAAGTCCACAAGTCTTAAAGCTGCCAAATTTGGAACCTCTGCTCTAATCTCTCATTGTTGCTTCTTAAACTATATTTGTCACAGAACATACAGTATTTACACAGAGAATAGTTTGTAGACAAGGCCTCACATATCTATTGAAATGACATTCTTGATTTCAGTCAATTTAGTCCAGTGATCAACCTATGACACAGTGCAGCTTTGTTATATGGACTTTTAATTACATTTAATTAAATTGGCTCTTTGTCCCTCAGCAGAAAAATGAAACGAAACATGGAATTAAAAGCATGTGATTCAGCAGTTGCTCTACCATAATTCCTTTCCATGTGGGGCACTTCAGGCCAAGTCTTATCTAGTTTTTATGTTCTCTATTTCCTAGAATGGTTTGTCAAGATGTTTGCTAAAACAACACAGTTCTAAAAAAAACCCTTTTGAATATCTTCACATGCAGTTCTAGTGATCTGAAAGAAAACTTTGATCATATTCAAAGGAATGAAATACCAACAGGAAATCAGGTAAGAATATTATAAATGCCTTTTTAAAATGATCTTTCAGACTATGATGCTCTACCATTCTTCAACAGGTTGAGTCACAATCAGCTATATGAAATATTTGAATAGTTTGTTAAATAACTTTTGTTGATGGATTACTAAGCAACAATGAACTTAAATGGCCTATTTTTCTGAACTCGTAGTCCCAGTTCTGGCTAACCGCAGTTCAGCAATTTGAGTCTCACTGGCTCAAGGTTGACTCAGTCTTTCAGCCTTCCAAGGTAAGTCAAATGAGGACCCAGCTTCTGATGGGCAATGTGCCGATTCTGTAAACCACTTAGAGAGAGCTGTAAAGCGGTATATAAATCTAAGTGCTATTGCTACATACTTATATATTCTGTGTATAATTTGAATGTCTGCTGCGTTAAATTAATTTTACTACCAACTGATAAGATTGAAATGATTTTTTTTTAAAGACTAAGCATATGTTTATGAGACAATTTGTTGACTCAGAAAGACATACCTAGACCTGAATCTGTTTTCCCCAAATTTGCCAATTTTAGAGTTGGAAAATAGGGTTATAACTTCACAGACCGTAAGAAGGGACTTGTTTGATCTACTTTAGGGCGGGGGGATGGTGGGAACGAGGACTGCACTTGAATGAGTGAATCCTCAAAGGGGACCATCCCTCAAACGTCTTTGCTGAGCAGAATTTAGGCTCAGCTCTTTCTGTATTACTTTTTTTTTACCAACCTAAATTACTTTAGTATATTGTTGGTCTTGCCACTGATTTTAGTTTGGGCCTGGCATTTGAGTTAATCCATGATGATAGTTGAAGAACAATGAATGGTACATATATTTTGTTCAACAATGAAGCACAGTTACTCACTGTAGTTGGTGACAATCTTGTCACTAATTTTCTCCAAATGTGTTTCCCCATTGCAATGCAGGATATTTGAATGGAAGCTAAGCTAACTCTCAATTTCACTCCAAAATAGTGCTCACAACTTTTCAGAAAGTTTTCAGGCTCAATCCAGACATTGACAATATAGTGATGTTGTGGTCAGGAATTTGGCAACATAAATTCATTGGTGCTACTATATGTAAAGGTCTATTGGCAGGTAAGTTATACCTAACACTACAAATTGCCAGCATATGTTCTTCATGTTTAAATTTACAAACATTTGGGAAAACAGATCTTCCCAAAAACTCTAATTCCAAAATATGGAAGGTGGGGTGAAGAAAGTCTGCCAATAAGAATTCAAAAAGTTTAAGAAAGGGGAAAATTCTCGCAAACCATAATACTACTAGGGTATAGCATGTGAGCATGCAGCCCAATGAACCAGACAAAGCAATTTCATTGTTCACTTTCCCCAAACTATTATTCTTTGCTAATTGAAATTTGAATGTTGCTATTTTGATGCAAATTCAAATATACCTTTATGAAGTTACATAGTCACTCGTAGCTAATAGCTTTTATAACATTCAGGCAGGAAGGTGAGAAATTGGACCACGCCCAAGCTTCTCATCACTACACCTTCAACGTTAAGAACATAAGAACAGCTCTGCAGGATCACACCAAATAGCTTTCCAGTCTAGCACGTTCTTTTTTTTTTAATGAGATGAAAAGAAGAATAGTAGCAAAAATGGCACCGTAGAAAATACGGAAAAATCTCTAGCAAATCTCTTATGCTAAAGGTTATACTGAGCAATCATAATTAAAAGTCATTTATAATCCCAACCTTTTCCTAATGTAAACCCTCAATTAACTAGGTTTTAAGAGATATAGTTTTGCCCAGGCCACTAAGAATGACTGCAGTTGGTATCCTAATCTCCTTTTGTGCCATCTTTCTTGCAAAAGGAATGTCAAGATGACAGAAAATTCTCAGGCAATTGTTTTAAGTGATTTCAACATTAGGTTACATGGAATGAACCAACTTGAGACTTCATGACCCAAATGGCTATATAAGGTTACCTTAATTAGTCTGACCAATAAAGCAAAGCATATCTTTGATTTGGTATTTATTCAGGACATGAGATAGATTGATGGGCTATAGATGATCAGAACAATTTTTAAAAAAATCAATTTTGGTTTCATAGAACTTATGTTACTCAACCCACAAAGATAAAATATTTTTGAAGGTTTGTGGAATCTACAGTAAGTCAATCTGAAATGTTTGAAACTAGCGATACTATTTTCTTTGGAGATAGACCGGGATGATGGGACTCTGTTACCTATACTTCAGCTTTCATTGAATTCCAATTATCCCATGTAGAGGTTTTTCTCTTCATATTTGCAGTGGCATATACTATCATGCCCTAGATCCAGAGAAGATCACAAGGATTAGATCAGCTCCCCTAGCTGATTTTCTGTGGGATGCCCCATTGTCAACAATGATGTATAGATTAGATATATGATTGCCATTCTACACATATCTTACACCTATGCTAAAAGTCTTCTGCTAAACCAAATGAAAGGTGTTGATACAGGCAGTCCTCACAACTAACTGCAAAAGGGACTAGCAACACAGGCATTAAGCACGTCACATGACTATTACAACAACAATTCTGTTCCAACTGCAGTCATTAAGCAAATCACTGCAGATGATGCCATCAACTTCCTTCCAGTTTCGTCATTGATTTTGCTTATCCAACACTACCTGTGAAGTCTGCACAGCAATCATGTGACTATGGGATACTGTGGCCGTTATAAATGTGAGACAGGTGCTAAGTGTGCAAATTGTGGTCATGTGACTACAGGGCCAAGTGTGATAGCTACAACATTGGGGAACAGTTGTCCCATTTTTCAGAGCCATCATAAATTTGAATACATGAGGACTGCCTGTATTAGTAAATAAAGCCTCAGAACCAAGTTACTTTATAGAAGATTATCCTCCTAATTACCTATGATGGGGACAGGAAAGATCTTGTTATAGTGTCACAACTTATTCTGTGGAATGGCCTTCCCTCAGTGGTATGTATGGCTCCTATACCAGGGGTGAAATCCAGCCTGTTCTGACAGGTTCTGGAGAACCAGTAGCTGAAATTTTGAGCAGTTCAGAGAACTGGCAAATAACACCTCTGGCTTGCCCCAGAGTGGGGTGGGAATGGAGATTTTGCAATATCCTTCCCCTAGGAGTGGGGAGGGAATAGGGATTTTGCAGTATTCTTCCCCTGCCACATCCACCAAGCCACACACACAGAACCGGTAGTAAAAAAAAAATTGGATTTCACCACTGCCCTATAGTGATACGTTTAAGACATTTCTTAAAGCCATTTTTAATTATAGCTCTTACTACTATTTTTCCTTAGCGTTTTAATGTTTTGTTCTTATTCTAGCTTTTTTTAATTCTGATTTTCCTTTTACTATTTAAATCACTGTTTTTCAAACTTGCCAACATTGGGATGTGTAGAAGTTCCACTCCCAGAATTCCCCAGCCACACTCAGAAAACTGATTTAAATTTATTCAATATTTTTAATAACAAAAAGAAATACAGAAATACTTCAAGCAAGCTGTAAATTACTGCATTTTTATAGTTCAGAACTGGCATATTTTATCAGACAATAATGGAAGAAAGCTGCAAATTTGGATGTTATCCCCACTGCAATACTTTCTTTGGAATACCCGAAATGATCCAATTATTTTCCTTCAGTCCATTATTTGTTTGAAAAAAAAATTACAATCAATTAATTAATTGCCTCTGTAATGCAATTAATCAGTTAAATCAGCTATGATTTAGCAATAGATTAAGTCATCAAAATTTCTTTTAATAACAAATTTAACTGAAGCTGAAAGAGGCTTGGTTAGTGTTCCAACCATTACTGTTCCAAAATAAAATTCCAAATTACCATTCCAAAAGTATAAGGAGGAAAGAAACCCACCAACCTCTTCTCCACTTCGCCTTTTTGAAATAATTACGAGAAATTGTGGCTGAAAACTCAAACAGCAATCTACCCTGTGGCAATTTTGCAAGCCGTTGTTTTGATAGTTTTGCTCGCTTTTGGAAGTAGCATAACGATAGAAAATGGCCTCTTGATGAAGTCAAGTTACAGATTCAGAGGCAAAAAAGAAAAAAAAGCCATAAGCACAGAAAAATGATAGGTGAATCTGTCAGCCAGTTAAGCACTGCTTTAGTATGAAAGCATCTCAGTTTCAGTGGCAGACTGGTTCATGAATTGCAAATGAGTAAAAGGAAGTAGTAGCTTAATTCTTCTGCCCTGGGCTCTGTCAGCTCTTCTTGTGGTGATCCTGTGGTGATCTTCAAGTAGTCAAGGTTTTTTTTTCGTCAGCCAAACGTGTGTCCCATTAAAGCCTGTGAACAAACATTTTTCCTCATGATGGTAATAGAAAACAGGCTCCTCACTCCCCTCTGTGGCTTCAGAAATCAGATTGTCTCACTGAGTCATTTCCAGTTTAGGGTTTTAACTGCAGGGATGATATGTAATTGACAAAATAAATAAATAAATGTCCAAAAGTCTATTAACAGATCCGTGCTACATTTGACAATCACTGTAGTTCGGGAAATCCCTCTGGTGGAAAGTCGAGCACTTTTCATCAATTCCCCCTTCCCCCATAGTTTTTGTCATTAACCTACAGAAAGAGTCCCTATCCCATCAACCTCATCAAAATTTTTGACAGCCAAGGAAATGCTGTTTTTTAAAACTTCTGAATAGATGCATACTTCAAGTTACCATCGAAAATGATTACTTACAGTGTCATATTGAATTGACAATTCATATTGTCAATTGAATATCTTCAACCCTAGATTTTTTAATAATAATCTCTCTGAATTGTAATTTTAACCTTAGAATTCCCTTTTACCACACTGTTGTTGGCATTCTGAGGTTATGCAATCCAATGGTTAACCATATAGTAGGTATTGGTCATACATTATGTAACTTTTATTGCTAAAGTTAATATATGAAGATGAACAGTTTGCTTCCCTCACATCTCTGTTCATTTAATACAATTTATGTGTAAATAAATAAATATCTCCCCCAAAGTCAGCTCATCATTAATAGCTTACGGCAACCTCTTAGCATCACCAAAGCATTGTTGAAGGAATGTAGAACCTTCAACATATAGTGTAGTAATATTAACATGTAGTAATATTAACATGTAGTGTTAATATTTTAGAATGGGGTCTCATTTTGGAACAACAATGGTTGGCTATATCTAGAAGATGCCATTAGTTGCTAGGGAAAAGTGATACAATAAAAGTTGATTCATGGTGATTTCATGGACACATGTGTGCTTTTCTCTGGTAGCAACAGTTACATCCCAGAGTTCTAAAGGAGTTGGAAGATGTCATCTCAGAACCACCGTAACACATTTATTTATTATTTATTTATTTATTTTGATTTTTATACCGCCCCTCTCCGAGGACTCGGGGCGGTTTACAGCCGACTAAAAACAAGCAATAATACAATAACATTTAAAAAAATTTAAAAATATATATGAGGCTGTTTGAGTTAAACATAGTTTTAAAATTCCAATTAAGAATTAAAATTTAAAATTTAAAACCATTATTAATTAATTAATTTAATAATTAATGGGCTGAGTCCCTCCCAGGCCAGCTAGGCAAAACAGGTGGGTTTTTAGTTCCCGTCTAAAAGAATTTAGATCGGGAAGCCTACGCAGTGCTGGTGGAAGTTCATTCCAGAGGGTTGGAGCCCCCACAGAGAAGGCTCTTTTCCTAGGGTTCACCAAACGGCACATAGTGGCCGTTGGGACCCTAATCAGGCCCTCTCTGTGGGAACGTACCGGTCGCTGGGAGGTATTTGGCAGGAGGCAGTCTTGCAAATACCTTGGTCCTATGCCATGAGTCGCCTTAAAGATCATTACCAAGATCTTAAAACGAACCCGGAAGACTACCGGGATGTTGTTCTTCTGTCTTTTTTTAAAAAAACAACAACAACAGACTTTAGGTAAAATAAATTGCTTGCTTTAAAAATTAGTCGTTAGAAAGACTTCTTTCTAATTCAACTTTTTTTGTGGTTGCATATTTTCTTACATTTGCATCCACCTTTTTTTGTAGCCCGTGCTTAAATAAATAAATAAATAAATTCAAGCCAGTGTTTTTTGAGTTGTGCATTAGCAAACCGATACCGTGGAGAGCAACCTCACACTTTCAATAACGTGGAAGGTTTTGGCCCTAAAATTCCTGCAGAGATGAAGACCGCTTCAAGCTTCTTCTGTTTCACCCAGCCCTAACTCTGAAAACGTACAGTGCACCTCGCTATATCTGGTTATTTTTTATCGCCAGGCTACCACTTTTTGTTTGTTTGTTTGTTTGTTTGTTTGTTTGTTTGTTTATTTGATTGATTTATATACCGCCCCATCTCCTCAGACTCGGGGCGGTTTACAGAATTTAAATCAACATTACACTTTCAATACAATACAATATTTTAAAGCCAAAATAATTTCCAATTCAAAATTCATAATTTAAAACTCAAACTTAAAACCCGGAACCCCTCCCTGCCTTGTGCCTCCTCTCCTGATTCAAAGATCCGTCATCGAGGGACACAAGGCCCAAATAAACAGGAAGGTAAATAAGTAAAGTAAGTAAACAAATAATTAGCTAAATAAATAAATAATTAAGTAAATAAATAATAAGCAAGCAAAACAAAGTAAAATAAAACAAATTAAAACACTGATGTTTTCCAGGCCGACAGATGGTCCATAAGAGTGTTGCAGAGGGGGCCCCAAGATGGTGTGCTGTAAAGGCCCCATGCACTTCGTATATATAGTATAGTATATTGTAACACTTTGAAGACAAAAAGGGAGCTTCAGGATATGTGGCAGTGCACAGGAAGTCTGTTGGCAACCCATAAACTAAAAGAACCTTTTTTGAGTCTTATATGACAGCTAAACAGGGACACATGTAGAGCCATCTTGGATTGCACTAAAATAATGATACACTCATGATGTCTTGACACCATCTCGATCCTTCATATTTACATCCTGACATCTGAGGCAGGTCATGTCTAGATATAGCAATTGTGTCTAGATATAGCAATCACAGGTGATATATGGGAACCCATTGCAGACATGCAAATTTTAAAAAAATAAGTACTACTAGGACTTGCAATTAAAACAAATAGGTATTACCACATTAAAGAACTGAGAGAAAAATCCAATCACAGAAACATGAACCAAAATGCTTCTTGCTTTTTTTTTAGATTATAGCACTACATTTTTCCTACTGTGTCCCATTACAAAAGTGGAATGCAGTACACTGTTTCCTACATCTTGTTTACTCAAAGGGCAACTTTTCTTTCCAAACTGTCCACGGGATGCAAGTTTAGACTTAGGGTGAGAGCTGCTATGCGTTTGGTCCATGATGGAGAGAAAGGAGTATACAAGAAAAAGAATAGGAGAGATAAAGAGAGTCCAAAGGCAAAGAAGGTGTACGAGAGAGAGACTGGCCATCTCCATCCAGTTTTGACTGTTCAACTCCATGCATTGTGTAGTAGTCCTTAACAGATTAAAAGATTGCCCAACCCTTCTTTTCAAATGTTGAGGTAGAAGGGAATCAATTCTAAACATCCAGCAAAGACGACATACATTTAGTACAGTGGTTGTGAACCTTTGGGGCTCATTGTGCCAAAAATTTGAAAAATGCCTCATTTGTCTTTTTACCATAAGACCAAGTTACCCTAAGATGTCCTCTTAAGATGACCTATTTCATTCTTTTGAAGTTCTATAATAAAAATTAATTTGCTTTTTTAAAAAATTACAAAAATGACTATTTTTAATGTGCCTTCCTGTGGTTGCTGCTGCATTTAACCTTTCTGTAATGTCTAAGCAGAGTTTCTCTCTTTCCTTTCCTTCCTGGCCTTGTTCCTTTCAAGCCAATCACTTTCATTTGGCCCTTTCTTTCTTCTTTTAATCCTTTAGCACAGCTTTCCCCATCTTCACCATGTGGCTCTTTTTGATTGCAGAACGTTTTAAAATTGCAGAGTATATACACTCCCAAAGGTTGGTGCTGTGCCATCATTATTCCATTTTACCGAAAGGAAAAGGAAAGCTGATTCAGAAAATTACAGACCAGTGAGTCTACTAAGTGCAACAAGTAAGCTTCATGCCCGGCCTCTTTACTGGAAATTAATTAAATGAAGTTGTTGTTGTGGAGGATTTCAGGAGTTAATTCTGCAATTTGATGAATTAAATGCCATTAAGTGAGTACTGACTTTGAAACCACATAATAGATTCTCTCTAGAATAATCATCCCCAGTTTAGTTATTTACAGTGGTGCTTGAAACTTTCTGAACCCTTTTGAAATTTTCACATAAATATGATTTAAAACATAGTCTGTTCACCCACATTGGTCCTAAAATAAAAAAACCCAATTAAGCAGATGAGTCAAAAACTCTATCAAATGCATACCCATTGCTTTGGTAATCTGATCTATCCACCTTGCCACTGGCTATCCTCTTTTTTCTTCCGTCAACTTTTCAAAATGTGATCATCAGTCTGGTCATTAGTGCTTCCATTTGAATTTTGATATGATATGTTCTGTTCAATGGCTCCCTTAGAAGTATTTTCCAGCAGCAAAATGAAAATACATCAGTATTCTTTCTCTCCTGCTACTTGAAAGCCCAGCTAATGTCACAACAAAAAGCATTACCTGAACAGTTAACAATCTTTGTTGTATAGAATCGTTATGGCATTCAAACATCCTTCCCCTCATGACAGCCCTACCAGATGTTAGCCTGCAGCATGTTTCTTGACTGCTTAATTTTTTTCACTTGATGGTGTATTCTTTTCTAACAGGTTTTTAATCGGTATCTTTACATTTGGTGCACCCATTATTACATTCTGTCTTTACTCTTCGAGTTGATTAGGTCTTGAAAATCTTTTCTGAGAAGTGCGATCAGCGTAATACAGATTCCTCCGCAGAGCATTCATGGTTGATCATGAAAAGCTTGCCATATTGTAGTTAGGAATGAATAGTTCTGCTTTAATCTATTCTGTTGCTTTCATTGCAAACCACTTTGGGTCTTAGAAAGCAGGAAATGTTCATATAAATAAATTTCAGGACTGTGTTTTTTACATTGAACTGCTGTAGTTTAATCACAAATTATTCTCTTTTAATACACATCAGTGATACCTTCTTTCTTTCTTTCTTTCTTTCTTTCTTTCTTTCTTTCTTTTGTTTGAATTTAGAATTGGACATAAGGACTCACTGGAGAAGAAACTAATGCTGGGAAAGGTTGAGGGCAAAAAAAGAAGGGGACGGCAGAGAATGAGGTGGCTGGATGGAGTCACTGAAGCAGTAGGCATGAGCTTAAATGGACTCCAGAGGATGTTCGAGGACAGGAAGGCCTGGAGGAATGTTTTCCATAAGGTCACGACAACAACAACAACAAGAATTGGACATAATAATTACATATAAAAATATTAAAGGAAATACAGAGGATGGAACACAGCATAGTAATCCACTATATGAAGTTTCTGTGTTTTATAGAGAAAGCCAATATGGTGTGGTGGTTTAGGATACCAGGCTAGATTGTGAGTTCTAGCCCAACTTTAGGCACAAAGCCAGCTGTGAATGTCCTCGGGCTGAATGTCCTGTCTCAATCCTGAGAAACAGGCAAGAGCTGAAAATGTTGCGAAGAAAACTAGAAGGACATGTCCAGAGTCCAGACACTCAACAGGAGTCAAACTTTTTGAATATAATTTGTGTCGAACTCTGTCATTTCTCAACAGCTTCTATCGACCTAGTTGCTTAATCTCACCTGAGTATGGTGGAGATATACTGTTGGAGGAGGGATTAAGATTAAACATGGGGACTGGGTTTCAGGGTTTTGCATTGGTTAGTTGTGAATGTTGTATCCAGCATGATTAACGGTTGGGGTTTGTTGGTTGGGAGTTATCCAATCAGATGAAGGGAGGATACTGCATCAGCTCCTGATTGGTGAACAAAATGGGACTGCTATTTAAAGGGGGCTGACCAAAGATCTATCAATGCTGGTCAGCTGCTATTCAAGCATTCATCACACTATCGTAAAACCTATTGACCCTGAATAAACAAACTCCGATCTATCGCTTGAAGGTCTGCTCCTTTTGGGTGGAAGGTTCATAGGTTGTGATAATTTGTTTGCTTTGTTTGTTTGTTCTTAATTTTCTTGTCCTTTTGAGCCTGAGGGGATTGATATATTAAAATAAAAATGAAAAAGAGGAATTGGTTCATTATAGAAAAGATGTAAATTGAAACACAATATGAGATATTATATTTTAATAAGTAAATGAAAGTTAGGATGGGGTGATAATGTTTCATTTGAAGGGCTGTAATATGATTTTTGCCAATTTTAGATCTGTATTCAGGAGATTTAGAGTGAATTGGTAATATTGTTTATAAATTAAGAAGGGAGATGAAACATAGAATTAACAATAGAGAAAAAGAATATATGACAAGAATTGAAGAAATATACTGATGTAAACTGTGTAGTAAACTGTATAAGATTATGCTCGTTCAATCTTCTATTCAGAAATTATGTAATGTTTGTTTGGATTTTGTTTTGAAAAATATTTTTTTCCAAAAAATAAAACAAAACCAGGTGTCAAACGTGACTCCAACAACCACAACAGTTTTATAGATAACCCAGCAATATCCTTAATCATATTAATACATTAATATAATATCCTCTCTGATTTCTCTATAATACGGAGTAAATCAGGGGATTACATTGTTTCAGCACTATGAACTGTTCTAACAAATGTAAAGATTTCCTTATCTTGATAACAATCTTTCACAGATAACAATTTAAATTTCTTCCCAGATGTGATCGAAATGGAAGTAAATGTCAATGGAATTCCTTTGAGTACACTATTCAGAGTACAATAATTGTGATAAAGATAAGTTTAATTTCAAGGTTGAATTACATTTTGAAAAGTCTTGCTATTTCTATTTCATTTCATTACTTTAATTTATAGGCAACTTAACACATTTCCTTGGTAGGAGGAAAAGAAGACTTTCACTGTGCAGATTAAAATTACCTGTTGGGAAAAGGTGAAATTAATTTTCACACTTTCAGATTCATCTGTGAGCTGTCAGTCTAGCTGAAAATAAGGAACTATATAGTTTAGCTTCTCTTTGAGTTCTATATGAAAATCGTTATTTTATCCAATGTTGGGTTTACATTTATAAATGTTGTTATATACTTTTTACTGTCAAATGGGTTGTCAGAATTCCAAATTATTCCTATAAACCAATAGGCATAGTTTGAACAGTGCTACATGTTCTTTCAGAAATTCAATCAAAGGAAGGAAGAGAGAAGGTTTAAGTTTCCTACATTATGGTTCAGTAGTAGAAATCTAGGCTTTCAAACTGTTCCATGGGAATTCTGGGATTCATGAGATTTTGATGTGGTTCCATGAGAGACTAAAGACAATAACAAAAAAAACCCTCCCAACAAAATCATCTGAATGCTACCAATTTTTGTATAAGTTATCATCATCATCATCATCATCATCATCATCATCATCATCATCATCATCATCATCATCATCATCATTATTATTATT
>JANHFP010323474.1:0-12045 GCA_032468135.1 Calamaria suluensis
GATCAGGCAAAAGAGGCCTATCAGGAGACCAATCCGAAGTGGTGGCTTCAGGCCCCAAGGAGGAAAGATCCCCAGCCCCAGCCTCAGTAGTCCTACCAGCTTTGGCAATAATTCTTTCCAGAGCCTTGTCCCTTTTGGCCTCTGCCCTAGCCATAGCCTTTGAAGCCTTAGAAGGTCTGGCCTTTTTTGCCGGGGGTTGTGCCTCAGAAGGTAGGCCTCGCTTGGAACCACGAGGCATGGAGGCCATTTTGTAGTTAGAAATTCAAAATGGCCGCCCGCAATCTAGGAAAGGGAAAAATATTTTTTTTCATTAAAATCCTTAATTCAAAACCTCCAGGACAACCCCCAATTAGGCCCTTAACATTGTAAACCCAAAGGTATAAAACAATCTGTTCCTCAATGAGGCCTTACCACCTTATCCGGCCCATCTGCAGGGAAAAACTTTATCCACGTGGTGGAGGAAGCTCAGGGGAAGAACAACCAAAAGGAGCCAGCTGAGCGACTTTCAGGCCCCAGCCAAAGGACGGACAGGCCCGAAACAGCAAGCCTACAAGGTGCCTGCTGAAGCCTCCACCATCCCCCGTCCCAGGGAGACCCTCAAAGGGGCTGTGAGACAGGAGGCCGCTGCAGACCACTGGAGGCCTCTGCGGGGCTCCGCAGCGACCTGGTGCCTCACCGGGACGAACCGCGACCTTCCCAGCGGTATCCAGCCACTTTCCAACGAATTTCGCCCTATTTTGGAAAAACATGACTCTTCTTTCGCTTTCGATGAGATCGGAGAACTTAGCACTAGGTCCGAATGGTTTCAGGACCGAGCGAAAAAGCGGGGAGTTCCTGAAGGGGAGGAGCTAAAGAAATTTGCATGCCCATGCCCGGTCCTAATTGGTTCAGCACAGCAGAACCCGATCCAATGATTGACGTCGTGACAGTGTAGGAAAATGACTGGTGTCTGTTGTAAGGATTAACCTGTGAGATTGTCTGAAGCAAGAGCTTCAGGGCTGGGGAGGCCCACCAGTCCAGTGACCTGAGCACCTTTCTGAGGTAGCCTGACCCGAGTGTTGGAATTGGAGCGACAAGCTCGTTGGCTGGGCGGTAGGAACCACTGAAGTGGGCAAGAGTGCAGTCTTGCCCATGGAACGATGCCCAGGCAGGAAATCATTTCCCCCAGCAATTGAGAAGATTAGGGGGATACTTCTGCGGTGCCTGAGCCAACAAATCATCTCGTGAATGCTGGCTAGGCGGTTTGGGGAAAGAAACAACTGACCCGACAAGTTGTAGATTTGAGTGCCCAGATGAAGTATGGGGGTAGATGGTGTCAGGTGACTCCTGTCCAAGTTCACAGTGCTGCTGAAGAGTCCGGAGGGTGATTCACATGGGGACTTGGAGAAGATCCTCCAGGGATTGTTCCACCATATATCTTTTCTGGTCTAGGCTGCTGGGACAGCACTAGGCTGGGTCCACTGTTCCTGTATGACTTCAGTAAATAGTTTTGGAGAAGGGATGACTTCCTTCTCCATGACTGGTTCAGTGAAAAATAATGCATTGGAATTTTGGGGGTCCATGGATCCCCGGCTTGCCCAGTAAGCGCACCCATGTTAGCTGTCATCTTTGCCTTGTAGAGAAGCACACTGAAAAGCTCCTGGCAGAAAAGGCATGATGAAGATGCCTTGTCAAGCATGAAGCCTTCATCCTCCAAAAAATTGCAGTCAGCAGTTTCTTCATCATCTAAGGATGATGAATCACTCTGATGTGATGTCAAAAGTGACACAGTGTCGTGAGAAAAAACTCTAGGAGGAGGGCAAGAGTGACAGCGAAGTGGATGACGTGAGCTAGAAGAGTGTGGTTGATCCAGACTACCTCTTCTCTTAAGAGCAGCATCAATACCTTTGGAGATGGTTCCCTGGACATCATGAGACACTGATCCTCCTCTGGATGCAAGCCTGCAGCAATAGGGGTGAATGTAGCAGATGGACATGGGGATCTCTGGGAACGTAGCTCCTGAACTGTGGTGCCTGTAGTAGATAGGTACTCTTCAGAGGAAAGCTGAGGCTGAAGAGGAGCCAAATCGAAATTTAAATTAGGAACTAAACTTGGATGAAATTGTAGACTAGTAGGAGGTGGTAAAGTTTCCTGCGGATGAAGATTAGGCCTGGGGCTGCCAGCTGGTATAGGAGACCTATTACCTAATTCTACCCTCTTCTGGGCCCTGGAGAATTGCTTGTCCAGAGCTTTTTGCCTCTTTGCATCCTTTTCAGAAGCAGAGGATTTGGGCTTTGAGGAAGGTACCTTAAGATCTGGTGGAAATGACTTTAGAAGATTCCTTTGTTTTCTTAGGATCAGGGCCCTGGGAAGCCTCATGGACCAGAGATGTGGAAGGGGCTTCGCTGGAAAGAGATTGATTGTGATCTGTCATTTTTAGTCCTGAACTCAAGTCAGTACTTCAGTGAAGCTTCCAACTACTTTAAGCAAAAAAAAGGCCAAATACAAATGGAGGGAGATTTAGAAGGGAGAGCCCAGCCGGTGGAATGGCTCAGAATCCGTAATTAATTCTATCAGAATTGAGGTCGAAGGGACACCTATGGGAGAGGCAGAAAGAGATCAATGTAAAATGGTGTGAAGCCAATGGAATGGCTTCTGGTGCCAAAAATGAAACTGAAAAAAGGATGAGAAGCCGATGAAATGGTTTCCGAGCCTTGTTAAACAAGTTGCTTGGTGCAATGCAGAGGGGAAGGTATGCACTGACAAATGGCCACTAACAGAACCCCTCGACGAAATAGGGCAATTGAGGGGAGCAAACTCCTCCTACTTACAAGCCCCTGGATTCAAAGAGCGCAGTAAAACTGACAAGAAAAGGAGCTGCTGCGAGCGGAAAATAGATTAGCTGTTTGTCTATGATCAGCTACGAAATTAAAAGCCGAATTATTGTAAAAGCTGTGTAAAGCTGATTTTCTTATAAATTGAATAGACATTGAAAGATCCAAGAGTCCAAAGCAATAAGTCACGATAGTAGTAGTCTCTAGGCTGACTGAGATAATAACTGGGGTCCATCCAGAAGTGGGGGGCGTATTTATACAAAAGAAACGTTGTACTCACCTGAACGGTGTTCTCCTTGGTCTGCGTGGGAGTCCAAAGCAGTGGGCGATCACTAAGACCTATTGGCCAGAGACTGAGTTAAAATTTAAATATTGGCTCCTCCTCTTCCTGCTGCCTCGTGGTTCCCCAGTTCATTAACGAAGAAAAAACTCCGCCGAGAGAAACTCGACAGAAAACAAATAAACCAGAAACAAAACCAGGGAAAACAATTACAATCAGACCCGGAACAACCTACTCTCAACAAGGGAGGGATTGGACTCCCACGCAGACCAAGGAGAACACCGTTCAGGTGAGTACAACGTTTCTTCTCCCTTGGTCTGCTTAGGGAGTCCAAAGCAGTGGGATATACCAAAGCTAACCATGAAAAGGGGGGGAAACTGAGTCCGGGTCAGGAACAGCAGGAAGAACTTGTTGTAAAACTCTGCGTCCAAAAGCAGCCTCCGCTGATGCATATGAATCTATTTTATAGTGCTTAATAAAGGGCGATGGTGAAGACCATGTAGCAGCCCTGCAAATATCTTGGATGGAGGCTTGCGTAGACCAGGCCGCCGAGGTGGCCGCACTCCTGGTGGAGTGGGCCGTGATCCGAGCCGGTTTGGGCCGACCTTGTCGTTCATAGGCCAGGGAAATGGCCGCCCTGAGCCAGCGACCGATGGTGTTTGGCGAAACCTTCAGCCCTAGCGACATAGGGAGGAAGGAAACAAATAGCGCCTCTGATTTCCGGAAAGACGCAGTTCTGTCCACATACTTGCGCAATGCCCTGCGCACATCCAGAAGGTGCCACTTCCTTTCTCTGGGGTCCTTAGGGCGAGGACAGAAGTCAGGTAGTATAAGTTCTTGAGAACGATGAAAAACGGAGTTGATTTTGGGTACGAAGGTAGGATCCAAACGGAGAACTACCCGGTCAGAATGGAAGATGCAGAGATCGCTTCTGATAGAGAGCGCAGCAAGTTCCGAAACTCTTCGCGCTGATGTAATAGCGACGAGGAAAACCGTCTTCAAGGTCAGGAATCTGAGATCTACTGACTCCAGAGGCTCAAAAGGTGGAGACGTTATTGCCTGGAGAACCAGTGGGAGATTCCAGGAAGGATAACGATGAACGGTAGGAGGACGGAGATTGGAGGCCCCTTTCAAAAAACTGCTAATTCTCCTGTGGTGAGTGAGCGAATGGACGCCCTTAGGGTGTATGACGGTGGCCAGAGCTGCAACCTGACGTCGCAGAGTGTTGGCTGCCAGACCCCTGCTGAGCCCATCCTGGAGAAAACCAAGGACCTGTGGAATTGAAGCCGCAGACGGCTTCACCCTTGCCTTTATGCACCAATGATAAAATGCCTTCCAGGTCGCATTGTATATTCGCGTGGTCGAAGGCCGTCGTGCCGCCAAAATAGTAGTAATAACTGCCTCAGGAATGTTTTCCGCTCTCAGCGTTTCCCGCTCAATCGCCAGGCGGTTAGCTGAAGCCATTGCGGTTCTGGATGGTCTACTTCCCCTTGGATGAGAACAATCTGGTCTGGCGGAATCCTCCAATAATGACCGACGGACAGGTCTATCAGGTCCGCGAACCAACTCCTCCTGGGCCAGAAGGGGGCCACCAGAATGAGTTCTGCTTCCGCGTCCAGAGTCCTCCTGATCACTCTGGATATCAGCGGAATCGGGGGAAAAGCGTAGAGAAGCGTCTGCGGCCAAGGGCAGCGGAGAGCATTGGTCCCTTCCGCTTTCTGGTTGGTAAAGCGGGTGAAGAATCGGGGCAACTGTGCATTGCTTGGTGTGGCAAAAAGGTCCACCTGCGGCATGCCGAACCTGAATACAATTTGTTGGAACAGGCTGGGATGGAGCATCCATTCGGATTCGTCGATAGTGCTTCGACTTAGCCAATCCGCCTGCACGTTGGCCGTCCCCGAAATGTGGTCTGCAATGATGGATGGAAGATGGTTTTCCGCCCATGTCCCCAATTCCTGTGCCTCTCTCATGAGGGACCGGGACCGGGTACCCCCCTGTCTGTTCACGTGAGCCTTGGCTGTCACATTGTCGGTGAGTATGAGTACATGCTGACCATTCAACTGGAGGGAGAAATGTCTGAGAGCCAGACGAATCGCCTTGAGCTCCAACCAATTGATGTCGTTGCGGAGGTCTGCTGGTGTCCATCGACCTTGCGCCATCAACCCCAGGCAATGGGCTCCCCATCCGTATAAACTGGCATCTGTTGTTACTGCAATGCGATGATGCTCCCTGAATGAACATCCTTTCTCCAGGGCGTGGGAAAGCCACCATCGCAGGGAGATCTTGGTTATGGATGGAAATTTGATCAATCGATTGGTGTAGCTGGTGCCTGCCTTCTGTCCTGGAAGCAGCAGCCACTGAAGGGGTCTGGAGTGCAGTCGTGCCCAAGGGACAATGCCTATACATGAAATCATTTTCCCCAACAATTGCGATAACCGGAGCGAAGACACCCGATTCAAGTGCAAGATCCCCTTGATGGAGGAGCGAATGCTGAGAAGTCGCTCCCTGGAAAGAAAAACTTGACAAAGGTGAGTATCGATCCGTGCCCCAAGATGGACCAAATTGGAGGTGGGTTGGAAATGACTCTTTTCGTCGTTGACTGTGAAGCCGTGATCTTGCAGAGATTGGATTGTGAGTTGCAGATCTGTGTGAGCTTGAGGTATCGACCTGGACTGAATCAGAATGTCGTCCAAGTAGCACTGGATGCGTATCGACTGGGTGCGCAACCGGGCTGCCACAACATCCAATATTTTGGTGAAGACTCGAGGAGCTGACGATAGGCCGAAGGGAAGGGCCCTGTACTGATAATGCTGGTCCTCGTAGCAAAACCGAAGGTAACGGCGATGCGATGGTCTGATCGGGATGTGAAGATAAGCCTCCTTGAGGTCCAGAGACGTCAAAAGGTCGTCCTGTCGAAGACTGCCCAAGATGGTGTGCAGAGACTGCATCTTGAATCTCTTGTACAGAAGATGCTTGTTCAGGTTTTTTAGATCCAGGATGGCCCTGAACCCGCCGGATTTTTTGTCGACTAGGAAGAGGATCGAGTAGAAACCTGACCCTCTGTGTTCCCCTTGGACAGGTTCGATGGCGTGGATTGAGAGAAGATGTTGAATCTCTTGCCGCATCAGGTTTCTTTTGGTCGGGTTTTTGGGGACCGGACATTGAACAAAACGTTGAGGGGGAAGGGAATCGAACTCTAGGGTCAGACCCAGTGATATGGTCTGGATGACCCAAGCATCGGAAGTGGTGTCTTGCCACTGTTGCAGGAATCTTGCGAGACGCCCTCCGATGCCTGAACTGAATAAGTCACTTGCCCCTGCGGAAGGGCTTGGAATTCGAGCCCCGAAAGGGTCGCCTTGACTGTGACTGACGGTTACGGTCTCGAAATGACTGTCTGTCTCCAAATCTGTCCCAAGACTGTTGAGCTGGACGTTGTTGTTGATAATAGCGAAAGGAGTAGTCCTGGTTTCTGTAAGCAGGCCTGCGGTATGGCATGGCAGTGGCTCTGCGATCAGTGCGCCTAGAGGATTGAAGGAGAACCTTTCTTTTATCTTTGTCCTCGGTAACAGCCTCTGTAAGAGCTTCTCCAAATAGAGTGGTCCCTTGAAAAGGAGCTGAAGCCAACTTCCATTTGGCCTTCATGTCGGCCTGCCAATTCCTTAACCAAATAAGGCGACGGGAGGTGACATTAGATGCCAATGCTCGGGAAGCAAATTTTGCCGAGGCCAAGGCTGCATCTGCTGAAAATTCAGTGGCTGCAATAAGCTTAAGCAGATCCTGGTGCAAGCGGGCATCCTCCGGAGCAGCAGTTCGTTGAATTTGTCGAAGCCAAAGGAGTGAAGTCCTGGTAAAAAATGAAGCAGCGGTAGCAGCCCGTATGGCCCAAGATGCCGCTTGATGGGTTTTGCGTGCTGCCATCTCTGCACGTTTGTCCTCTGCCCGCAATCCATCCGCAGAACCCGTAGGTAAGACACTAGGTGAAGCTAGACTAGCCACCGGACTCTCCACTGAAGGAAGCACAAGTAAATCTTCCAGTTGTTTTTCAACTGTGTATATCTTTTTGTCCATACTGCTGGGAGCAGCTGTTGAACCTGGAAGAGCCCACTGGCGTTGGACTATGTTTACAAACATCTTAGGAGATGGAATAGCGTCTTGATCAGAAACAGGTTCCGTGAATATAGGATCTGGATCATTGGGATCCGTAGGACCCTTCTCCGCCACCTTGGAGGCCCGCATGTTGGCGGTGGCCTTTGCCTTCCGCAGCAATTTCTTGAAATTCTCGTACTTGAAAAGCGTGGAAGAAGAAGGGGTATCCACAGGTTCTTCTTCCTCTTCTGAAAAATCATATCCAATGACTTCCTCCTCCGCCATGGAATAAGGTTCGCTGCGTTGGGGTGAGGGAGACCGGTATCCTCTCGGAAACTGACAACTTGCGGGAACATGGCCAGCTGAGGAAGTACGAAAACTTCCTTGATCAGACCTGGGAGCACCTATGCCTCGTTGTGATAGGGCAGCATCAATGCCCTGTGAAATAGATCGTGAAATGAGGTCCTGAATATCGGTAGGCAATGAAGATGGACCAGCCATATCGGGCCTCAGCCCAGCAGCTGTTGGAGTATATGAGGCTGATGCCCGAGATACCCTACAAGAAGTGGTATCAGACTGGGCGAAAGCACTCTCCGCAAAAATAACAGGTTGACCGGGGTTGTCCATCTGGATGTCATCCGCGGGAGATGGCGACCACTCATGTAGGGCCGGCCTATGCACCTGAGCCGCAACCACAACTGAAACTGACTGAGAACCCCTGCTGCTGGAAGGACTGGCTTCAGGAATGGATTGTGTCTGTTGCTGAGCTTTTGAAAATTGCTTCTCTAGTGCTCTGTCTCGACGCTTTGCGTCCTTGTCAGATGCCTTGGAGATGGGAGCCCGGGAAGACTTTGACCTGGTAGAAGTAGTCTTGGACTTTGCCTTGGCATTATCCTTATCTGAGATGGGGAGATTGTCCCTGCTAGGGGAGACTGACCTGCTGCGAGTGGCCATAATGATGAAATTAGGAGAAAAGAAATTCCCCAAAAATTTTTTTTTATTTGGATGCACTCAAAATGGCGACCGGCAAAAACAGAAAGTGAAACTGATAAGAGCCGGGCGAAAACTAATATATAAGCAGGACCGCAGCAGGGATTTACAAAAAAATCCCAACCAGCTGCTGTATAAACATATGCTGTGCTTGGTATACAATAAGGGAACCGGCAAAACGGCCCTATGCGAAACCCAGAAAACTCCCACTAACACAGGCAGTATACAAAGAAAGATTGCGCTATAGCGAGCCTGCAAAAAGGCTCTGAAAATGGCGCCCTCCAATGCAAGCGAAACCGAAAGTAAAAGGCACAGCGTGAGACCGACAACAACGGCTCCAAGAATTGCCTTCTGTTAAAATGCAGGCGTGAAGCCGACAAAACGGCTTCCCCACACGCCCCACTCACTTCCAGCAAATATCAATGAAGGTCGATCAGCTGTAGAGCGGAGCGGCTGAAAGCGCCGCCGCGCCGCCGCCGCTGCGGCCGTTCGAATCAAGGTCACCTTTTTCCTTTTCCTTTTGAAATTGAAAAACCTCTCAGTGAAAAACTAAGAATACTAAGTAAACTAAATAACTAAGAAAAAAAGAAGATAAATAGAATTTTAAATAGAAAATAGAGGAGCTATGCAAAAAAGTCTCTATCGGCCAGGACTGAGTTAATGAACTGGGGAACCACGAGGCAGCAGGAAGAGGAGGAGCCAATATTTAAATTTTAACTCAGTCTCTGGCCAATAGGTCTTAGTGATCGCCCACTGCTTTGGACTCCCTAAGGAGACCAAGGGAGAATAGGCAGAGACAGAAAGAGAGATAGAGACAGACAGATACTGGTAGACAGACAGATATAAATGATAAATATAGGTGATGGATGGATAAACAGGCAGAGAGAAAGAGAGAAAGAGGGAGAAGAGAAAGAGACAGGGATATATATATATAGAGAGAGGGGGGGATAGAGATAGAAAGATAGATGATGGATGAATGGATGGATAAATAGGCAGAGGGAGAGGGAGAGATAGAGACAGACAGATACTGGTAGACAGACAGACAGATATAAATGATAGATAAGATATACGTGATGGATGGATAAACAGGCAGAGAGAGAAAGAGAGAGACAATACAAAATGGTGCAGAATGCGGCCGCGCGGGTGGTTATGGGAGCCCCTAGGTTCTCCCGGGTGACCCCCCCCTCCTGCGTGAGCTCCATTGGCTCCCGGTGGTCTTCCGGGTTCGCTTTAAGATCCTAGTTATGACCTTTAGAGCGACCATGGCATCGGACCAAGGTATATGCAAGACCGCCTTCTGCTGAAAGTCTCCCAATGACCAGTGTGGTCCCACAGAGAGGGCTTGATAAGGGTCCCAACGGCCGCTATGTGTCGTTTGGAGACCCCGAGAAGGAGAGCCTTCTCTGTGGGGGCTCCAGCCCTCTGGAATGAACTCCCTCCAGCACTGCAGAGACTCCCCGATCTTAAGACATTCCGTCGGGAGTTAAAGACCTATCTCTCCCGCCAGGCCGGCCTGGGATGATCTTAGTGTAAATAAGGGCGTAAATTTTATCTAAATTGGGATTTTAACAAATTTATGTAAAGCCAATTAGAATGTAATTTTTAAATTTTAAATCTTGTGTATATTATTGTTTTAACTTGGCTGGAAGCCGCCCCGAGTCCATGGAGAGGGGCGGTATAGAAATGCAATCAATCAATCAATCAATCAATATTTATGGTCAGTTTTGATGGGGGAACTTAGCCAGACCTACTCAGATGACGTTGTTTTCACAAGACCCAGAAGAGCTACAAAGACAAGAGGATCACGGAACAGGAGAGCCACTGGGGTTAAAAATAAACCCGAAAAAGAGCTAAGTTATGTGCGATAAATTCAGCACAGAAGGAAACATTTGTTATATCTGGAAAAGAACTAGAGGTAGTAAACCACTAACATATCCCCTGGCTAGTGGAAGGTGGGAATAAAGTAGAGTAGAGTGGAGTGGAATAGAATGGAATAAAATAGGATAGGATAGAATGGAATGGAATGGAAAATGGAACGGAATATAGAATGGAATGAAATAGAATAGGATAGGATAGAATGGAATGCAATGGAATATAGAATGGAATAAAAAAGGATAGGATGGAATGGAATATAGAATGGAATAGAATAGAATAAGAGAGGATGGAATGGAATGGAATGGAATAGAATGGAATGGAACATAGGATGGAATGGAATATAGAATGGAATAAAATAGAATAGAATAGGATGGAATGGAATGGATTGGAATATAGGATGGAATGGGATACAGAATGGAATAAAATAGAATAAGAGGATGGAATGGAATAAAAAATGGAATAAATGGAATATAGAATGGAATAAAATAGAATAAGACAGGAAGGAATGGAATATAGAATGGAATAAAATAGAATAGGATGGAATGGAATATAGAATGGAATAGAATAGAATAAGACAGGAAGGAATGGAATATAGAATGGAATAGAATAGAATAAGAGAGGATGGAATGGAATATGGAATAGAATGGAATGGAATATAGGATGGAATAAAATAGAATAGGATGGAATGGAATGGAATATAGGATGGAATGGAATATAGAATGGAATAAAATAGAATAAGAGGATGGAATGGAATAAAAAATGGAATAAAATGGAATATAGAATGGAATAAAATAGAATAAGACAGGAAGGAATGGAATATAGAATGGAATAAAATAGAATAGAATGGAATGGAATATAGAATAAAATAGAATATAGAATGGAATAAAATAGAATAAGACAGGATGGAATGGAATATAGAATGGAATAGAATAGGATGGAATAGAATTCTTTATTGGCCAAGCGTGATTGGACACCCAAGGAATTTGCTTTGGTGCATATAATAAAGGAAATTTATTATAGGTTGAATGAATGTGGTTTGACACTCATTTGGCAAGCTAAATGTAATTTTCCCTCGAAAAGTTTTTGATTAGTGTGTGTGCCGCCTACTCTAACAATATGGCAAGTGAACCTGGACACTAATCTCACAACCGACACAAAAACCACGAGTGACAGAAAGAGCCATGGAAAGGCGAGACAAGATGGAAAGACTTGTACATGGATTAGAGAACAAATGAAAATATACAATTGCCATCAAAAGAGGAAAAGAACTGCAATGGAAACGGGTTGGTCCCCTTGCAAGAAGAACCGACGCCAGGGCAGATCAAGGCTGCCGCAGAATGGATCCCACCAGATCCCAAAGCATCCAAGAAAGAGACCTAAAGCCAGAAGGATGGATGACATCAGCAAGTATGGTGGACCCAATTGGCAAAGAAAGCCCAGGACCATCTTGGTTGGGAATATGCCGAAGAGGCCATCATCCGTGATGGAGAGAACATGGCTAGAATGGTGATGATGATTATCCATACTCAGTTCTTGCAAACCTACTTCAAGAATGTTTTTTTCAAGAAGAGCCTGGACAGACATTGGTCCAGAATGCTATAGAGTCCCCTGCTTTGATAAAGGGTAGGACTAGATGACCTGATTCAGATTAATAGAGTTGGAAGAGACCTTGTAGGTCATCTAGTCCAACCCCTACCCGACAAGGAGATCCTACCTACACCATTTCTGACCAATGGGCAGTCCAGTCTCTTCTTGGAAGCCTCCAGGGATGAAGCTCCCACAACTTCCAAAGGCAGCTTCTGTTCCATCGGTTGATGGTTCTCACGTTCAGGAAATCCGTCCTTATTTCCAGGTTGAATCTCTCCTGGATCAGTTTCCATCCATCCATCCTTGTCTGGCCTTCAGGTGCTTTGGGGAATAGCTGGACCCCCTTCCTCCTCTCTGGGGCAGCCCCTCAAGTATTGGAAGATGCTCTCCTGCCTCCCCTGGTCCTTCTCTTCC
>JANHFP010325181.1:0-12039 GCA_032468135.1 Calamaria suluensis
TATCCAACATCTTAAAAACTTCCAGTGTTGGAGCATTCACAACCTCTGGAGGCAAGTTGTTCCACTGATTAATTGTTTTAATTGTTAGGAAATTTCTCCTTAGTTCTAAGTTGCTTCTAAGATGAGATTCTCAGGCAACCATAGAGAAGTTCATGAAAAAGAGTTAAAACAGTAATAGTATACATTGGACACTATGAAAGCTTGCCTCTTCCCCACACCAAGCCTTGAAAAAGCAAGGCTATACAGGTATGTCCAACACAAAAGGCCAGGTCCACACATGAAGATTCAATTAAACTGATTTAAAAGCCTATGCACTGGAACTTACTCAACTAGTGGCCAGCACCTGGTTAGTGTTGAATAAGGGTCAATGGCATTCAAGGCAGGGGTGGATTCACTTACAGTTCTCTCATTACATGGCTGCGCGCACAGTGTATGTGTGCTCTGCACATGTGCAGTAGAACATGATTGGGCACACAAGGAATTTGTCTTGGTGCATATGAAAAATATGTTCTGATCAAGATCAAGAAAATACCAATACTTTTTTATTAGTGATGGCAAATTTACATTCTTTTTTTTTTCCGGAAATTTAGGCCATATGAAAGGTGAAGTTAGATGGTTACTTGTTCAATTCAATCTTGGTTGCCCCAAATTATATTGGCATAGAGTGCGTTGTTGGTAGACCTGGGTGACTAGTTATGGATAAATCATCATAAAGAAGATCTATATATGCAGGTTATAGGACTTACAAACCATTTGATGGTACCTAATCAATAATGTTTAAATATTTTTCATGTCTCCCATCTTTGTTCTGAAATTCTGAGAATTATTCAGAAAAATATTGATAGAGAATATATAGATAGATGGATACAAATGGATATTGAATAGGAAGAAAAGTACATTTCAAGTTCTGCCAAATTATGTACTTTTTACAGTACTTATGTACTTTTTAGTAGAATACGGTTTTTGAGTTTAGAAAATGCTTTTTTAAAATTATGACTTGTGGTGATGCTTCAGGTTTTTTTAATAAGTAACATTTTGTATTGTTCTCTTCCAGTTGTTTCATGCAAAGATCAGAGATGGACTAATAATAATAATAATAACAACAACAACTTAGGAAAGAGTGAGTTGATAAAAGTGCCAAATCTACTCTAAACATATGGCTGTCTATGTGACCAACCATAATAATAATTTCAGTTTCTCATTAAATTGATTCTATTTCAATAATATAATAATATAAGTGTCTATGTTTTGTTATGACTTGTTAAATTGCATCAAACTTTTGAAATACTTTTTTACTAGCTACATATGTATATCTTTTTTAAAAAAACATTTGGTTTCCCCAGCCTTTTTATTATATTTCTCATCATCCAGCTCCTTCTCCTTCTACTCCACTTTTTTTTTTTTAGTTTTCAGTCCTTTGAATAATTTCCTTTATTTCTTATTCTGCAGAAAACCATGTAGTAAGGGATGCTAAGCCTGAATATCAGTGAAAAGCATCTTTGGAAAACCCTGTATCGTTCAGCAGAATTACTTAAACGCCTTGTGGAACAGCAGAAAAATGATCACCTAACAGCCTGCCTTTAGTTATGTCTTCCTGCTGACTGTTCACATATCTGCCCAGAAAGCCACTACCCAGAATAGCAACTTCCTATTTTGATCTTTGTACACCCCCAAAGTCACTGTTGCAGAACGGGTAGCCATTATTTATGTAAAGATTGAACCACTTTGCTTCCTTCAAACTTTAATGCTATTCAATGGGAAAACCAGAGCTGGTTTTGATTTTTCAGTACCAAAATGATTTATCTCATAAAGTTTTATTTTGGGGAATTTAAAGCTCCTGAGAGTGTTTCTTATTTTGGGTTCACTATTGAATTGACAATTTATCTTGAGGAACAAACTTCAAACATATAATTCACTGATAAGGAGAATATATGAGTAAAATACATTTTAGTTTTTCAAAGGAAAGGTTCCCATAAGAGAAGGAAGTACTATCATGCAGATATTAGAGCAGTGTTTCTCAACTTGGCAACTTTAAGACCTGAGGACTTTAACTCCCAGAATTCCTCTGCCAGCTTGGCTGGCTGGAGAATTCTGGGTGTTGAAGTCCAGATGTCTTTAAATGACCAAGGTTAAGAAACACTGTATTAGAGTCTCACATTAGCTAAAACAATTCTAGGAAAAAGAATGGGAGGTAATGTTTAGCAATTATAATAGATCTATAAAGATCCTGGGATTCTTGAAGGCAAAATAGAAAAAGAATTACAGTACATTATTTTACATATACTCACAGCAATTAGGATAACAATAGCATGAAATTGGAAACACCCAGTCACACCTACAAGCCTTATGATTATATAGCAAATATACAATGTGCAGAGATGGACAGATTATCCATGGAAATGAAAGAGAAGGGGAAGACAGAATATTTTCAGATATGGCAGAACTGGTACAACTGGGTAGAGATCAAATATCGGGGGGGGGAGTGACTTTATATATAGAAAAATGACAAAATAGAATTGATATTTTTAATATTTATTAAATAAAATAAAATAGGTATTAAGGAAAATCCATATAAAGGTGAATAGAGTTAGAAGTACCGATATAAATGTTGTTAACAAATTTAGAGATAATCAATATAATTTTAAATTGTATTTATAGATATTATATATTTAAATTGTTTTAAGTATTTTTTCTTTTCTTTTCCTTTTTTCTTTCCTTTTATTTTTCCTTTCTTTTCTATTTTGTGTGTTTTTGTAAATTTGTTTATGTGTTTAAAGTTTAATAAAGATTCCTTTTTTAAAAAAAATAGACCTATAAAGATCTAGCTGTTGAAAAGAATTTATGAATTGGTAAACTTGACTTGAACTAGGAAGTATTTACACTGCTAATTGCTGGCTAATCCAAAGAAAACAAGAAAAGATTTCTGAAGAGACTTGTTGGACATAACCTAGAAAGGTATGTAACAGAAGAAAAGGGAGATGCACTAATCCCAAATACAGATTGCCCTAGTAGGTATCAAAGATGATGAGAGATTAAAAAATTTATGAGTCAGAGAAAAGCTGGAAAAAAATGCCACTTGATATCTATAAACCCATCCTTAACTCTAGATTGAGTATAGAAATGAGCAATGCATATATATAATAGTATTTATGTCAACATTGCAAAGTTCCCACGTATCCAGACTGAAAACATTTATGCTACATAAGATTAAGGACTACAGGAGGAAAAAAAGTATTTAGTCATTCCACTGAAGAAGCTTCTTGGGTGATAAATGTCTTCAAGGAAAAACAAGGCCCACTGCCTTTTGAAAAAGCATCTTTGGGACAGCCATGACCGTCTTGCATGACTGAGAATCTCCACAGTTTTCCACAGTTTGAAATCACAAACTGTTATGATTTTCTCTCAAAGGAGGAGAACAAGGTGGGAAAAGTTGGCATCTGTAGCCAATTTCCCAGCTAGCAAATTTGACTGGGAAATTAAAGACAAGGCAATGAATAAAAGTAACTGCTTGCAGGCTTTTATGTCTGATTTTATTCTTTAAATAAAAGAGGAAAAGGTCTGAAATATTTCCATGGAGCTTCTTTAAAATCCTGAGAATTCTCATAAAGCTCTGGTCTGAAGCCAGATGCCAAACAGGAAAGGAAGGATACCACTATTTTAAGGAGAGAAAGGAAAGAATTTTGGCAGATACAGATGTGGCACCCCACCAATAAAGTTGAACTGCTTAAAGTATCCTAGAAGATTCATAGCAAGCCAAATTCACCCTGAGTTGCAACAGGATCAGACAGGGACTATTGGCCCAGTAAACCAGATTGTTTCTATTCACTGATTCCATCTAAAAGGTAGTATGGCTAGCCTGCCAACCTCGGAGGAAGCGATATACCAGATGGGTTTATCAACCACATTCCAATGTCATGCTGTAATTTCCACTGGGTCCATCTTTTCCTTTTGTCTTGTCTTTGAAATGCAGCAGATTAAAAGTACATAAACTGTGGTTCTGCTTTTGCTCAGGGCTGCGCAGCAAGCTGCCAATATTTTGCTGGGAGCTCAGCATATTCTGTATCTGTATGCATGTTAATAAATTTAGGCTGTATCTTCAAAGCGATTGGGTTGCTTTACGTGAGTCAGGTTTTTGGCCACAACATCATGCAGAGATAAGAAAAGCCATGCTTTTGTGAAGCTCTTAGCATCTGTTCTCTCTTGCATACTTTTCTCCATGAATGTCTATGTGATGTATATCAGGTCTGGGTATCCTTTGATATAAATGGAAGGAGAGATGGAGCCAAGACGATTACCCAGATGCCAACCCCAACCACAAGAGCCGAGGTGGTGCAGTGGTTAGAGTGCAGTACTCGAAGCTGCTTAAGCTGACTGCTAGTTGCAGTTCAGCAGTTCAAATCTCACCGGGCTCAAGGTTGACTCAGCCTTCCATCCTTTCGAGGTGGGTAAAATGAGGAGCCAGATTGTTGGGGGGCAATAGGCTGACTCTCTAAACTGTCTAGAGAGGGCTATAAAAGTACTATGAAGTGGTATATAAGTCTAAGTGCTATTGCTTTAGTCACTATGATCCATAGTATGTTGGAAACTAATTGAAAGTCATAAGGCTACATACTCTAAAAATGGTTAAGAACCCTTAGTCTCTTGGAATTGCTATAAAAAAAAATCTGCTCACTAAAACAAACCTCCCTGTAGCCCAAAGATTAACCCTAGCCTTGATCAGTCTACTATAAAATTGCTTTGCAGATTCCTTACAACCTGACTTTTATGGCCTATGCAAAAGGACTGAACCATGACAGCGGTTTAAAATGTAAACGCCCAAGTCTGTGACTTTTCCTTTGTGCTAGGATTAACTAGGATTTGGAGACTTACATTCACATCCCATAGAACTGTCTCTTTTGGAGTTCTCTTTTGTTTATTTCCTTTTGGCAAGATTGAACTCTTGGAAGGATTTACCTTCTCTCGGTGTTCAAAAGGGGCAATATGTTTGCTCAGCAGCAAACGATTAGTGTCTTCGCTATATTTTCACTCAACAGCCTTGGAGATTAGACACTGGAGATTAACAACACACACACGAGATAAATATTTCTGTGCGATCAAGGAACAAAAGCAAAAGGAAGAACTTTGCTCATTTCGGAAAGAAAATTTGCCTACTGGTTGAAAGGGGGACTTGGAAGCAGCTAATAGGGGGATGGATTTCAGGAAGATGAAAAAGTGATTTGAAATGGGCTGCATCACTAAGAAACATAGGGCAGATGCTCCTCCAAAAAAGAAGCGTCACAAATTTCCAAGACTAGAATAAAGGTGATGTATGCTTACGTAAGAGCAACACAGCATCCTAATAAATTAAGAGTTTTCTAAGCCTAAACTGTAGTTCTGAAACCCTTGGAAGATGATGAAAGCATTGGAGGAGAAGGGAATAATTTCAATACAAGAATAATATGTATGTAATATGTGCATTCCCCATCTGAATAGTGAGATTTTTTTTAAGATGTCAGTGCTTATCCAGAGGTACAATCCATGGGAGCAGGTCATTGAAAAATGTTTTATTAGCAACTACAATAAGAAAGAGGTGAATAAAGTAAGAAAATCACAGCTCTGGCAGTCCAACACTGTCATTTTTCTGTTAGACGTTGAAGCACTATGGTTTCTGCAGAGAGCAAAGGCAATCCTCTGTTGTCTCTTCAATTTTAGTACAGCCTGATTTCTTGATCAAAACAGAGGAATTATCATTAAGGGACATGGTGGCTCAGTGGCTAAGACAGCTGAGCTTGTTGATCGGAAGGTCAGCAGTTCAGCGGTTCGAATCTCTAATGCCACATAACGGAGTGAGCTCCCATTACTTGTCCCAGCTTCTGCCAACCTAGCAGTTTTGAAAGCACATAAAAATGCAAGTAGAAAAAATAGGGACCACCTTTTGTGGAAAGGTAACAGCATTCTGTGCGCCTTTGGTGTTTAGTCATGCTGGCCACATGACCACGTAGACATTTTCGGACAGCTCTGGCTCTTCGGCTTTGAAACGGAGATGAGCACCGCTCCCCTAGAGTCGGGAACGAATAGCACATATGTGCGAGGGGAACTTTTACCTTTCTAGCTGTTGCTGAAAAGTACAGTCTGCCTTTTTCACAGGTACTAAGAAGGATTATTTCTGAGGAGTCTTACTGCTTCAGAGTTACATGCTATAAATCAATTGCAAAAACCTATATCATCAGCAAGTGTTGATGATTTGCAACCATATTAAATGGTTCAGGAAATATCAACACACTTTGAAAAATGAAAAATTACTGATGTATTGCGTGTCTGAAATCAGATAGGAATCGATACGGAGCCATCAGCTGTTGAACATTGACAAGCAGATAATTGCTGAGGACTTTTCCTGCTATATTATTTTAATGTAACACTCTCAATAATAATGACCAAATTTCATTATAATCATCCATACACAACATATTTAATTTGTAAGTCAAATCTTCAGTCCACTGAATATTTGGAAACATAAATTTATCTTCTCAATCTTGAAGAACAAGCTTTTACAAATAAGAATAGCATGGAAAATCTATTTCCATGGTCCATCCAACAATTTAAATGTAGTAGAAGTGGATATTGCAAATATCAAAATCTGCCACAAAGTGAGATTGTGAAAGGACTTTTTTCCAGAATATTTTAGGCCACCCCTAAAGCATATATTTGAGTGCAACAATTATAATTACATATTAAACAGGATGTTTTACTTTTTTCTTGTTATACAAGAACATGCGTAGCACTTAAATTTAATATGTTGTACTTTAAAAGCCATCAATTTTTTTTGATGCAGACATTAATAAAATAGGGATCTCCAATTCTTTATTTAATTTGGTCCTTAATATTAAGCTATTTTATCAGTGCTAAATTCTGGGTGATTTCCAGGGGTGAAATATAAATTTGTTGTTACCGTTCTGTGGGCGTGGCTTGGTGGTGGGTGGGTCATGTGACTGTGTGGGCATGGCCAATTTTTGTTTTACCTTTTTTAAAGCATTTTTTTTGCTACTAGTTCCAGGGAATAGGTAGCAAAATGCTTTTTAAATGTAAAGAGAGCCTCAGAGGCTGTGATCAGTAGAGTTGTGCAATCATGGGAGACTTTTTTTCTTACATTTTAAAAGGATTTTTTTTCTACCTAAGTATTCACTGGATTAGGTAGAAAAATATTCCTTTAAAATATAAAGAGAGGCTCAGGATCACAGTAGAGCCGCACGATCATGCGAGGCTTTCTTTTCTTACATTTTAAAGGGATGTAATAGTATTATATAATAGTAGTATTTTTCAAGTGTGTGTGCATGATTTCTTGCTGCATTTAAGTCAATCATTTCAAGTAAGGACTCAGATCTGTCAAGTCATGAATTTAAAAAAAAATATCCTCAACTTGAGGGGACAAATAACCAAGCCAGAAAGTGGGAAATAGCTGGCAACATCTCAACCCCCCTTTTTTGTAGAAGATGGGAAGAGAGTATAGATTTGCTAGTGGATGAAGCTGACTGGTACAAGGGATTATGGAGCTTTTTGTGTTGTGTGAATAACATCACTTAGTAGTAAACTCAAGCTTGGTCTTCTCCTTTTGCAGACTTGGTGTTTGTTTTAACCAGGAGCTTCCAAATAGTGTCTGAAGTTTATAAACATGAGGTGGTTGAAATAAGTCTCCCTAGCAGTAATTACATGGCAACATTGTGTTGTTATATGTTTCAATTGTTTATTTTGCTGATATTTTAAATAAAGGGAGACTGGTATAGCTATTTCGAACTTATTAGATCTCATCAGCCAGACATACCCCTTATTGGATTTGAACCTCGGTCGCCAGCATCTTAAGCAGTTTTACACATACATATATATATTTGTGGAGGGGAGAATTGATATACCAGCTAGTCATACCCATTCTGGGATTTGAACCCAGGGAGTTCAAAGGGAGCTACGTTGTTCCCTCCCATAATTGGGCAACCATAATTGGGCAACCAAGTATCTCCAGAATTACACATAATAACCGTGCTTGGTGGAAACTGTTGAGGGGAGAAGAGACTGTGGCCTAGAGGTTAATAACACTACCTACGATGCAGACGGCCCAGGTTCAAATCCCAGAATGGGTATGGCCAGCTGATGAGAGCTAATAAGTTCAAAATAGATCTGTACTGGCCTCCCTTAATTTTAAAATATTAGCAGAAAAACAATTAACCAACATATATATGGCACAATGTTGTCGCTAATGTCTGCCTGGATAGTCTCTTGAGATGAGCTGAAAGGCGAAAGGGAGCTACATTCCCTCCCATAATTGGGCAACCATAATTGGGCAATCAAGTATCTCCAGAATTACACACGCACGCACGCACCCACCCACACCCACACATATATTTCAATTGTGTATTTTTTGCTGATATTTTTAAATAAATGGAAAAGGGTAGCTACAAACTTGCTCCCTCCCATATTTGGGCTACTAGGTATCTTTACAAACACACACACACACATATATTTGTTTTCTGAGGTTTTCGCGGGTATTTGTATGTGGCTCTTTGGTTATTCGGGTTTTCTCCCGCGGGAAAAAACCCAAATAACCAAAGATCCATATGTGTGTGTGTGTGTGTATCTCTGTATATATGTATATATGTTCATATTCTTGCTCAATTCTCCCCTCCACAAACCCAGCAATTCAAACACACACCAAAAACCCAGCAATTCAATCCCTGGGCTGGGCTTCATTATATTCCCTATTATGACAAATTGTACTTTTTAGAAAATGATTGTGAGGATGTTCTCAATAACAGAAGGTGGCCTTGAGACTTTCCTGGGTTCTGCTGTGTTTTCTACACTGAATTCAAACCTCAGGGGTTTAGTATACGTGTTCAGTAATTAAAGAAATCCTTTTAAAAAAATTAAGAATAAATACATGAAAGTCCACACTGTATCCTGAAGCTTCTGTAATTGATTGTGCTGGTACTGAGCCACAGGACGTGATGTGTTTTCAAAAAGCCTTTGGAAAGGATGTAAGTGCATTCCTAGGGCTGGTTTTAAGGGAGAGAAACTGACTGATCCTCCTTTTCCTGCTGTGGTGAGAATGGGCAGTTCAGGGGTGTATTTTCTTCCTTAGCCTGTTTACAAGGTGCATTCACACATCACTCTGAGTTGTGTGTAGTTTGTTTGATTTTGGCTTAGCTTGTTGTGTGATGAATCCAGCAAGGGGTGTGTGTAAATTCACTGGGCCATGATTAAACAAGCTGTGTGACAAGGTTGATCCAGCCTTCTGTCCTTCCAAGGTGGGTAAAATGAGGAGTCAGATTGTTGGGGGCAATAGGCTGACTGCAAACTGCTTAGAGAGGGCTGTGAAAGAATTATGAAGCAGTATATAAGTGCTATTGCTATTAATGTAATGTGTAACCCCAAACATAGTGAGAGGAGCAGACTTCAGTTTTAACCCTCAAAGCTGTTGCTAATTGTTCCTTTGTAGCAGGGGTGTCAAACTCTATTTCATTGAGGGCTGCATCTGGCCTGTGATGCCTCTGTCAGCAAAATCAGAGCTTGGGGAGTCCATGATTGGGCTTCATTTTTGACCATGACTGTCTCCTGCAGCCCTCTGTGTTTGTGTTTGACCTTAGGGAGCCAGAGGTGTGTGTGCGTGTGTGTGCGTGTGTGTGTGGCTGGCAGGTGGGCATGACTGAGGTAGGCATGGCCAGCTCATTGTCACTCAATGAGGCTCTGTTTTCAGTCAAGACGGCCTTCTGCAGCTGTCTGCCAGCGAAAACGGAGCTTGGGGAGGCTGTCACAGCCGGAAAAAGAGTTCAGGAAGGACATGCCCACCCTCCCTAAGCCCCATTTTTGCTGACAGAGGGCTGCAGGAGGCAGTCATGGTCAAAAATGGAGCCTGATCATGGACTCCCCAAGCTCAGATTTTTTGAGAGAGGCATCGCAGACAAGTCCTTCGCTGTTTCCAGGTTGGCCCCGTGGGCCAGATCTAAGCACCCCATTGGCCTTGAGTTTGACACCCCTGCAACAATGGGAGAGGTTTATTTTTGAAGGAATATATCAAGGTGATAGATAGTGTTTCCCTCTTAGGACCAACAAGTGTAAAGGAACAAGCAGCCAAGGAATATGTCCCAGAGTAGCACTTGTGGGAGCAGCTGTGAAGGCCTTGAAAAGATACAAAGCTATTGTGATGTGTCCATACTTATAAAGATCAGAGTCAAGCAAGCCATGATATTCCCTGTGACATTCTATGGAAGCAAAAGTTGGGCCTTTGAAGTAGCACGATAGGAAGAGTATTGATGCCTCTGAACGTTGGTATCAGAGAAGGCAAGGGTGCAGGGGTATCAAAGGCCTGGGGGCCAGATCTGGCCCATGGAGTACTTAAATCTGGCCCATGGGGCCACCCTAGAAACAGTGAAGGACCAGCCCATAGTGCCTCTGCCAGCAAAAACAGAGCTCGGGAGGCCACCCATGGCCCTCCCGAACTCCGTTTTCATTGGCAGAGGGTTGCAGGAGGCTGTCCCAGCCGAAAACTGAGCTTGGGAGCCCATTTTTGCTGGCAGAGTGTTCGGGCCACCACACGCACGCCTGACACGAATGGCATTGAGCAGGCTGCAGCCACCCTGGTCCCCCAAGATCAATCACAACCCTGATGCAGCCCTCAATGAAATCAAGTCTGACACTAGCCTTAGTGAATTACCATTTTAAAAAGTTGACTCCGCTTTTTGTACTTCTCTTTGTGTTTCATGTAAGTCTCTCTCTCTCTAGGTTTTTAGTATCATCCTTAGCACTTGATTTGAATCCAGCAGAGTTATTCTATTCACCAAACAAAAGAATTCCTATATTTCCTTCCCAGGAACACCTGGCTGGCCATTGTTAGGAAGAAAATGGACCAACTTTGCAGAATTTTTACGATCTAAGCTTGGAATGAAAACTTCTGTGCAAGCGCCATAGGAAGCTGTTGTATTGTATAAAACATCTTAAGAGAGATTAACTCTCTGTGATGAGGTGGCCAAGTGGGTGAAAAGCAATAAAATACTCAAAAAAGCAAAAAAAAGAGTTGAAAGTACAGATAGCAGCAAATCCTGCCTTTGGACTATCTGCCCATTTGTCTGAAAACGTGGCAGGAAAGTAAGGAGTCTTGGACAAACTGTTCAAAGGTCTCAATTCTTTGGTGCTCAACCTTCCTTATGTTCCAACTTTCACAGCCATGCATTGCAACTGGAAAAAACATAGCCTTGACTATACGTACTTTTGTTGGCAGGGTGATGTCTCTGCTTTTTAGAATGTCTAGATTTGCCATAGCTTTCCTCCCCAGGAATAAGCGTCTTTTAATTTCTTGGTTGCAGTCCCCATCTGCGGTGATCTTAGAGCCCAGTGAAATAGAATCTGTCACTACATCAATCTCTTCCCCATCTATTCTGTTTTAGTGGAAGCTATATTTTCAACTGAACAAAAGTTTGAGGAGCATGAAACTCTGGCTTTGTCCCATGTAAATCAAAAATGTCTATAATTTACCGTATTTTTCGGACTATAAGACGCCCCTGACCATAAGACGCACATAGCTTTTAGAGGAGGAAAACAAGAAAAAAAATATTCTGAAGCAAATGTTATACTAAAATGGTAGAAGCTTCGCTACAAAGCACCCACTGCTGCAAAAAGCCTTTCAGAAACGTTTTGAAGCGGTGGATGCTTTGGGGCAGAGCTTCTACTGCCCCCTTCCCCCACCACTTGAAAGTGCTGTGCGAACGGCTTTGGACAAGGATGGAAGCCTTTCGTACAAAAGCACCCACCCCTCAAAGTGCTGTGCAAAAGGCTTCCGTCCTTGTCCAAAGCCGTCACACAGCGCTTTGAGGGGTGGGAGAAGGGGGCTCTAGAAGCCTGCGTGAAAGCACCCACCCCTTAAAGCTCTGCACAAAAGGCCTCCATCCTTGTCCAAACCCGTTCATGCAGCACTTTGAGGGGTGGGAGAAGGGGGCAGTAGAAGCTCCGTGCGATAGCACCCACTGCTTGAAATCGCTGTGTGAAAGGCTTTTGGAAGCGGTGGGTGCTTTGCTTCTT
>JANHFP010325688.1:0-12034 GCA_032468135.1 Calamaria suluensis
CCAAAAAGATTCAGTTTAAATGTTTAAATATTTTATAAATCTCTGAAAAATTAATTTGAATTCTGATAGACTCATGAGGTTATATAACTTGAAGTGATTAATCCCCTTTAAGCAAGTAAATGGTTTTTATACCAGAAAAGCCAACAGTGTTTTAAATAATCTTGTACTGTGAATGTAGCAAACAGTAATGGAGAATTCTGTTTGAAACAAAAATTATCATGAAAGCAACTGAAAGTGAATTCTACATTTCCTAATTGATAGAGAAACATTTTCTCCAGTGGACTAAAATTTTATTACCATGCAGCAAAATTAAATTATTGAGCAACCATTTTTTTTAACTAATCGCAATTTATGATTCAACTTTTAATTTTGTTAAAAACTTATTAAGAACTCAGCATTTTGCTTGAGAATGTTTGAATTGTGCTGACAACATACTTAGAATTTTACAAATATATTGTGTGTTCATAAAATAATCTTGGATGAAATTAAGATTCATCTGCAGGATTGTATGATTTACAGTATCACACTTTTACAAAGTTTAGTGTTTTTACTTACTGTTTTTTTCCAGTGAAGTAAATGTTTCCAAAACACTGTCTCATGTAAGATAGCAATTATCTTATACAGTCAGACATTCAAACCAGCCTTAGGATGGGAGAACAAGGAATATGTTATATGAATGATATGTCATATGTTACAGCACAAGATTACTATTCTAGTAACTTATCAGTTGCCACAGCTCTGTTTTCAGATACTTGCACTTAAGTGAAACACTGGGGAACAAATCCATTTGAAAACAGTTTTAACAGCTGGAACAAACTGCTTTGGTAAGCTATACAATCCTTTGCATGGCAGATTTGACATGCTGTTTCACCCAGCATGTTCAAGTAAAAGAAGAAAAACCATCCTACTCTGGACAGAGTTTGGCATGCTGAATTTTCAGCTCCTGCAAACATGTAGGTTGCCTGGGCTATGGTTCTTGGTGAAATTTCTACGAATATAGCCATATGCATAATATTAAATGTTTTCACTTTGCAAAAAATGGGTTACATTATTCCTTGCTGATAACAGCTAAGCTATGTGATTTATGGTTATGAAAAGGACTTGAATGTAACTAACTTCATGTAAGATTATAGATTTTTTTTGTTAGAAACGTTTTGTTCTTCCTTGATTCATAAGATAAGTGGATGAACCTACCAGTTATGAAAATACAACACACTATTAGTCTTGAATACCTAACGCACAATTCTGAAGTAAATTTATATTAGTAATAAATTTATGAATGTGTCTTTATTGATCATCTGTTATGTGTATAATAATGTAATTAAGAACTGTAATAAATTATCTTTTGGTGAACATGGAATACATATTTGTAGCAGTTTGTAAACAAACCATAAATGAGTATTCTATTTTACTTTCCTAACTGCAAAATTATTACATTAAAAAAACAGGTTTTCCGTAAGTCAAGCTTGATTTCTGATTATCCTCTCCATGCAGTTTCCTTGTTGCTTCCTTGTGAGATGTTTTTCAACTTCCCAGTCTAGCTTACTGTTTGGGGATGACCTAGTGGTCTCCCATCAGAATCCTTCAACATTGCTAAATTGTTTGGATCATTGTAATTCAGATAAATATTACCACGTGTTAACTGTCACAACCTAGATTAGGTAATTTGTAACAAAAACATTGTACTCCTTATTAAAATTACTTATTTTAATCTTTTAAAACATAGATTTTAAAATGCCTAACAGTTTGAGCCCCAAACTGACAAAAGCATCTTCATATTTTAAATCTGCTATGGGTTTACCAAGGCAGTACTACATTTATTTCATTAAATTTATATGTGCTCATCTCACTATTGAGAGCTACTCAATAAAAAGGTAAAATATACCTTTAGCCCTTGGAAATATTTTAAATCTCAGCAAAGTAATTGGGCCTTTAAAATCAAATCACTATGGAAGGGGGGGGAACATACTACCCTTAAGAGGACATGTGAGAAATAAGGCACAAATACAACTAGAAAGAAAAATATATGGAGTATCATCCCCCAATTTTGCACACTAGTTTTGCAGGCCCTAGAAACCTCTCAAGAGGTAATGTGCATCTCAAAAAAAATATTTACTTTCACAAAGGGGATTAAGCAAGCTATTCCCTCAGCAAAAATGTTTGTCAATCATAACTTGACTAAAGCAAAGCAATTTTCACCTATGTGCTTGTTTGGCAGGCTGATGATCTCAGCATCACATCCAAGATAAACTAAAGTCATCAGCAAAAGAGTAACCTAGCAGTTCCAGGTGATGTGGGAGGGGAAATCCACACATGGTTTTGCAGGAGAGGAGTTGGGGAAAGTAGACAACATGTTGATGGCACCTTTGCACAGAACTTGTGAAAACATGGAATATGATTTCCCCACCACACCCAGCATCACTTGGGTTAAAATCAAGACAGATGAATTTTCACAGCTTACAGACCGAAGACTAGTCACATTCTAACATTTACCTGAATCAAACTTCTGTTATGCAGATATAAGATTTTTACACTGGTGTTTTTCATACCTGGCAACTTTAAAGATGTATGGACTTCTGGGGAATTCTGGGCATTGAAGTCCAACACAAAACCAGGAGGTTGTAAGTTTGATCCTAGGTAGACACCCAGTGTAGTATCTCCTGCTTGGGCAGGGAGCTGCAAATTCCCTTCCAACTCTGTTACTCTTTAAAAATATTACAAGTTGTAGAACGCCGATTTATAAGATGAACCCATAAAATAGGGTTGCATGTATTTATACAAATAGAACAAACTTTTTTTTTCTATCCTGTCTTTTATCACTTGGTTCTTGATTCATAGGGCAACACTTTTCATTTTTCTTAACGAGGTCTGGGCAATTGGAGACCCTCCTGATGGAGAATTGCAGTTCTCAGCATTCATTACTATGCTGCCTGAGGCAACTGGGGCTTCTCCGCGCCTTCGTGTCTGGTCTCCAACCTTGGCAACTTTAAGACTTGTGGACTTCATCTCCCAGAATTCCTCAACCAGCAAAGCTGGTTGAGGGATTCTGGGAGATGAAGTCCATAAGTTTTAAAGTTGCGAAGGTTGGACACCCTTGCCTTAAGCCGTATCGCCGATGTGAGGTCCTCCCTGCCCCTTGCCGCCTGTCCCGGGAATTGCAAACTTGCTTTCAAGGAAACGCGAAGAGGATGAAGCCAAAAGTCGCCGAAGAGGCAGATAGTTCCGTGGGATTTGCGGCTGGATGGAGCCTTCAGACTAGCGTCGCCCGGCTACTGACTGATTTTCGCTAAGATTTCAAAGAGGGAGACCGGGCTATAAACCCGGCTGGCAAGCCCAGCCGCTCCGTTACCTCCCTTACCTTTGCTCTCCAACCTAGAGACAGCGGTGGAAATTGTGAGACGATAATGAGGCGTCCTGTTGAGACCACTGATTGGTTGAGCGGACGAGAAGAGACACCCCCCCACCAAAAGCACCGCCGCTGGTGCTCAGCGCGGCGCATGCGTGATCACTCGCCGCCTGGTAAGTTTTGTTGTTTGGTTGTTATGATTGTGCTGTGGTCTTTAAATCCTGCAAAAGCTGATTTCTCATTAATCTGCCCCAGAGGGGAGGAACTTTTCCTTTCGAGAGGAAAAAGAACTCCCCCTTCCCCCAAAAAATATATATATTCTTACGCGTAGTTGCAAAGTCATGTCGGGAAGCAGATTCGGAACCTTAGAAAATTTAGGATCTAAGTCCAGAGGTCCCCAAACTTGGCTGCGTTAAGACTTGTGGACTTCAACTATGCTGGCTGGAGAATTGTGGGAGTTGAAGTCCACAAGTCTTAAAACTGTCAAGTTTGGGAACCTCTGGTCTACCCGATCTCTCAAACGCCTGCTATTTTTCTATGGAAATTCTGATCTGTACACTATGACTGTTGTACGTTATGATTGTTACCTTACTATTCTTGATGAAGGTGTATTTTCTTTCATGTACACTGAGAGTGTATGCACCAAGACCAATTCCTTGTGTGTCCAATCACCCTTGGCCAATAAAAAATTATATTCTATTCTATCCCCAGTCATCCAGGCCCTGGTTGTCCCAGAGCTGCTTTTTTTTCTCCCCAAGAGGCAACTTTCTGGTTTTTCTATGAAGACATTTCACTTCTCATCCAAAAAGCTTCTTTAGAACTCTTCTTCAGCCCCCTCAAGTTTCCCAGTGTTCTTCCGAACCCACCCTGGAGTCAGTCAGAGCTGAAGAAGCTTCTTGGATGAGAAATCAGAAACGACATGTCTTCAAAGAAAAAATAAACCCCAAAAGTCCAGTTGCCTCTTGAATTAAAAAAAAAACACCCCACCTTTGGGATGATTCTGGTATTACTTTTTTGTCTTGGGATGGGACAGCAAGTGGTAATAAGAATTTCTCTGCCACCCCCCACGCCCCAAAGGTACACTTGCTTTTCTTTCCCAGTAAACAATGACACCCACAGAGGGAGCTTTTTCCCAAGTCAAGATACTCCTTTCCATACGGGAGTTTGGCGTCTTTGTTGCTATGGACGACGATCTCATATGTAGTAGCCGGGTCTCTTTTCCTTACCCCTTCCATGTGGAAAAACTGAAAGTTTCTATAAAGTCTGAAAAGGCTTAATGGACATTTCCTAGGCTGGGTAGGAAAGTTTCAAAGTTCTAGCAGGACTACCCGATTCTGTAACAGCTTTGTTCCCTATTCCGGGGGTCTCCAACCTTGGCAACTTTTAAGACTTGTAGACTTCAACTCCCAGAGTTCCTCAGCCAGCAAATTCTGGGAGTTGAAGTCCACAAGTCTTTTTTTTTCCAAAATATTTTTATTGGTATTTTACATTAAAGGAAAGGGTATAAGGGTTAAATCCATTATAGTACAACATCTTGTATCTTGAGGTAATAAGGAGTTAAATCTTCAGTTTAAGCTTATTAAACTTTACATTTAAATTGCAACTAGAAGGCAGGTGTTACTGTTCCAGCACTTAAACTACTTTTCCAGTTACCTGTATACTGTTTTTATGTCTTATCAAGCACAAATGATTTGTCATTTTTCATCTTGTGATCTTAATCAGGGCAATGTCCCACTCGCCTCTCCAGCACTGGCCCTCGGGCTTCTTCCCTTCACCTTTCTTTTAATCCTGCCCCCTCTTCTCTCCCCCCCTGCCCGCAGCCTTTCACCTTCTAGGAACTCAGTGTAGAAAGCTTCTGCTTCCTTCTGGTTATTTATTTTTTCTTCCCAGAATACCAAAAAGACCCTCGGGCATCAACCATCTAAAAGCAATGTTTTTTACAAAAAACTTTTTACTTAAAAATTGAAATGTTCTCAGCTTGTCCCTTATCTTTCTGGAATCTGTTTAAGAACTGCAATCTCCTTTCACTTGTAATTCAGTGACGACCTCCCCATCGCCCTCAGTATCTCTTCTCTTGTGGCTCATCTCAGAAATTTAATATGGATCTCTTGGGACATTGTTAATTCTTGCGTAATTTGAATTTACTCTGTAAATTAAATCGATGTCTCCCCCCCCCACATTTCCCTTTTATGAACATCAACCAATTATGCCAAAAGATGACTCAAGTCTTAAAGTTGCCAAGGTTGGAGACCCCTGTCCTATGCCATCCCTCTAGTAAACTGATCAGATTCGTTTTTATCGCCATGTACATGTATACATCCGAACTAGACTGTTGTTTCTTTGTGTTATATAATATATGGGTATGTGTATAATTTTGTATTCATTCATTCATTCTGTCATGGTTATGTAGTGTACATTGGAGATAGTGACCCTTTGAGAGCTGTATACAGCAAAATTTCATTTTAATGTATGCCGATATGTGTATATTCAAACTGACAATAAAGTTATTCTATTCTATTCTATTCCTATTTCATTCAATTCCATTCCAAAGGTGTAGGGCTAAAATGTGGCTTATTTGTTTCTGCCTTTGCGTGATGTCTGAACCCAACCATTCTGGTTAATCAAGTTTGTTATGTGACTCCAGCCAGTCCTTATTATGTGCCACGAAGTTGGTGTTCACTCTTAGTGACTACCAGTAGTCCTCGACTTACAACAGTTCATTTACTGACCATTAAAGTTACAATGGCACTGAAAAAAGACACATGACCATTGTTCACACTTACTACCATTGCAGCATTCCCATGGCCATGTGATCTAAAGTTGGATGCTTGGCAAATTGACTGATATTTATGATGGTTCCAGTGTCCTGGGGTCATGTCATGTTTATCAAAATTTTGCAACCTTCTGACAGTCAATGGGGAAGCCAGATTCACTTAACAACCACATTGGTATTTTAACAATTGCAGTGATTCACTTAATAAATGTGGCAAGGAAACTTGTAAAATGGGACAAAACTGACTTAACAAATTTCTAATTTAACACAAATTTTGGACTCAATTGTAGTCATAAGGTGAGGACTACCTGTATATAGATATATTTTTCCCATGGTGGTCTATCCCCTAAACTGATCTTCCAGTCTTCCAATGGTGCACCCATTGCCACTGAGTCTATCCAGTTTACCACTGGTTGTCCTCTTCTTCTCTTTCCTTTCCAGCATCAATGCTTTCTCTAGAAAACCAGGTCTTTACATAATAGGTCTAAGCAGGATAATATATACCAGTGATGGCTAACCGTTTTGCCACAGCATGCCAAAAGTGGGGGGAGCCTGGGGGGGTTGCACACTTGCGTGCCCACACCCATAATTCAATTCATCCCACCCTTCCTAGAAAGGCTCTGGAGCCTGGGGAGAGTGAAAAACGGGCCTTCCCTACCCCCCCCCCAGCCCTTCAGAGGCTGGAAACAGCCTATTTCCCAACTTCTGGGGGCCCGGGAAGACCCAAAAATCAGCTGGCGAGCACCCGCATGCGCATCAGAGCTGAACTAGAGCAAGGCTTGCGTGCCCACTGATATAGCTCTGCGTGCCACTTGTGACACCCATGCCATAGGTTTGCCATCACGGATATATATACAGTACCATATGCCTTGAGTGAGAACTTTGGATGATTTCTTTTGATAATCCATTTATTTGAATAATTGAACCAGGCAATCCTAGATCTCAAAAAAAGGGACGTCCATGTATGTAGAACTGTACAGGTAGTCCTCAAATTGCAACAGTTAGTTTAGTGGCCATTTGAAGATAAACAGCTGAGTTATGACCCTTTTTCACACAATGTCCATTGCAGCATCCCCATGCTCATGTGATCAAAATTCAAATGCTTGGCATATTTATATTTATATTATAAATATAATATTACTCATATTTATAATTATCACGATGTCCCAGGATCATGTAATCACCTTTCGTACCCTTCTGACAAGCAAAGTCAATGGGGAAGGCAGGTACACTTTAACAACCACGTTGCTAACTTAGCAACTACTGTGATTCACTTAACAACTGTGGTAAGAAAGGACATAAAATGGGGCAAAACTCACTTAGTGGTGTCACTTGGCAACATAAATTTTAGGCTCAACTCTGGTCATAAGCTGAAATCTATTAATTCAGAATGGTTAAGAAGAGCTAAGTAAGTGAGTTGTCAAAATCAGGACTACCAATACATGGCAGCCAAGAGATACCAAATATTCTAATTTGTCACTGTTTAATAGTTAATTGGACCAGCCACTAAATGCATATTAGTCAGCATCAATGACAAACAAGCCTACGTTAAACTGAATCAGCTGAAGTATCCTGAATGTGGCCATTGTTATATTTATATAATGAAAGGCTTTTATAATTGATCCAAGTGTAGATACTACTATTATGCTGAATACAATTCATTGGGGAGAGCGTTTATTTATTTATTTATTTATTGTTTTGATTTATATACCGCCCCATCTCCTCAGACTCGGGGCGGTTTACAGAATTTAAACAACATTGAAAAGAATGAGGTTTTTTTTCTTAGTTAACTGTGATATATTACCTTCTCTATGAGCATGAAACTATGGTTTTCAAACTGTAATGGGTAGGCTGGTATATTATGCTAAATCAAAAGAAGAAAATACCCACGTTGTGCCCTTCCCTTAAAATAGTTGGCTGAGTTATGCTTTAATTCAGTTACAATTAGCTAGGATCATAAATCGTGCCAAGCTATACATGTTTTATTTATTTCTTTATAAAATGTATAGGTCGCTCTCATCTTACCTCATGTTAATTACTAATCATTACTAATGATACCGGTAGTTAATATATGTGAACAGGAATAATATGTATTACGAATCTCTGAATGTTACAGATCAAATTATAAATGTGCAGTTTTCAATCTGGTGCAAATCACTTTTAGATAAAAAGGAATTAAGAAATGCCATAAGCTTATATTTGTGCATGTGTACTATTAAAACAGAACCACCACTAACCCTTGTATTTAAGTGTATATGAAGTAACTATCTAGAACTATGTAGAAAGGATTTCTAAAGAACCTTACTCAACTCTTCTCCATGCCATTCAGCCAGCAGTTCTTGAAGGACAGCTGCAAAAATGGAGGAAGACCAACTCCAGGAACCCATTGCCATCTTTTCCAGTGTGCTTCATGAAGAGGCAGTCGTTATAAAGGATTCAGATGAAGATGCTACTGAAGACAGAGATACTTCTGAAACTGTACTTCCTGTACCCGAAGATTCCTGTTTACCTGTAGCTTCAGAACATCTGATTGTCTCAAAAAAGAAGAAGGAACCTTATCCTAAACTGCCACCAGCATATGTGCTTCCTTACGTGGTTTTAATCAAGAAGTGTCTTAATTTGCCATTTCCCACCATCAAGAAACAATGTCTCGCAGGAGAAATACTGTGCAAGATAGACCCTTTAACACTGAGGTGCAAGAAGAAGAAGAAGCCACATACTTCACTTGAACTAGCAAAAGTGCCATCAATTCAAGGTTGACTACGTTCTCAATTGCAATTGGGGATGAGTAAAGCAGTCAGTTTAATAAGATTAAATGAGGCCAAACAATTAAGTAGTGGGTCCTTTTGAGGTCAGGCAGAACTCCTGAATGTTGTGTTGTGAACTATAAGAAAGGTAAAAGATTACATAAAAGAAACAGCCCCTAATTGGGAGAATAGTTGTTTTGTAATATGAGGGAACCTGGAGATAAATACTTAAAGTCAGAAGGAACTAAGTTTGCAATACTCAGATTTCTACTTAGAAATTAGTAGTAAATTTCATAGTTTCCTGAAATCTATCTGTAGTTTGTGAATCTCACTCCAAACCTGTCTGTCTCAATCTAATGACTATAAATACACTATAGTGCCTTGATGGCACATGTCCACAGGTGGCACACGGAGCCATAGTGGTGGACACACAAGCTCAGCTCCAGCACACTGCCCAGCTGATTTTTGGTCCTTCTGGCCCCACCAGATGTTGGCAAATAGGCCATTTCTGGCCTCTGGGGGGGGGGAGGCCATTTTCACCCTCCCCAGACTCCTAGAAAGGCTCTGGAGCCTGGGGAGGGCAAGAATGAGCCTACCAGGCCCTCTGTGCCATAAGCATGTGCCGGGGCAGGACACATGTGAGCAACACCACCACCCGTGCTTTTGGTACGCAATGGCAAAAAGGTTAGCCATCCCTGCATAGTGACTAAGAATATTAGTGTAGCTCTCCCAACATATGTGGAGGATGCCCTGCTTCAGAGCATTTACATATCCCATAGTTTCCAACCGTATTGTCTTCCATATGTGGAGACTTTAGCTTCTGGGACCTTAAATATTGTCATATTGGCTGGGAAATGCCTGCAAGGAGCCTAGATTGAGTAGGCCTGAGTTAAACTTTTAGTTTTACATCAAACTTTGTCTAAAAGTGGCTGAAATAGAAGTGGCATTTTCATTGGGGAACAGGACTGAATGTGGTCACTTAAGCTTGATGTTGAACTCCAACCTCCTTTAGTTCAGGTTACAAGCAGGGGAAGTAGTAGCCTCTACTAGCTGGAAATGTACTTATGTAGATCCTAGCCAGCATGGCTGGTGATGCCAGGTACCAGGATTTGCAATTCTGCAGTATCTGGCAGGCTGGTTTCCAACCCCAGCTCTACAAGAACAGAATTGTACTACTAAGCTTGTTCCTCCTTCCAATTCTCAAAAAATAATTCAATATTCTACCTAGCAGCAATAGACTATCTGATGGGTCTACCATCTGCAGTTCCCAGTCCCATAATAATGTTTTGGCATAATATAATGAGTGTTATTGTATTTAATATTAATATAATGTAATGTAATATAAGTATGTATATATGCATGTATGTATGTATGTATGTAAAGATATACATATATAATCTTTTTGAATTTTTCTCATTCAAGGAAAAAAATAACATATCCACAAATACAATATTGATCTGATATTCTGTACTTTTCTCTTTGTTTAAAGAAATAAAATATGTAACTTTTGAAGGCCTGGAGGACCTACAGTGGAAATTATTCAAAGGTCTGCTAAAACGAAAGCCAAAAACAGTGGGGATTTGGAGGGAAGTAAAATACAAACAAAGATCTGTTACAACTGTCATTCGTGAAAAAAAGGACTACATCCTTCCCCTGCTACCTAAAGACTGGATAATTGATGAGTCTCTCAAGTTTTCCAAAGAAATGATTTTTTCCTACTTTGTAAAAACATCTGAATATGTAGTAGCACCTGCAGATCGGGAAGAATATACGCATATAAACAACCAATAAACACATTGTGCTGGACATATAGTGTAATGCCATTAAGTAATTTGCTTATTGTAACATAAAATAGAGCTATTTTTGGGCTATAGTAGCCTTTTATGTTATTCTATGCCAATGTATAAACTCTCATGGTGTTCTCCAGTTGGATCTCGTGTGGAATTCAGAAAATAAATAAAATGAGACCAATACTGAAGTTGCAACAAAGTTGAAGCAAGGCTCTTAGAATTCAATATAAAACCCATATTCTTGGCTATGTCTATGATCTATGATATTTATATATATGCATATATATAAATATAAATATATACTCAAAACACACCTCTTCTGCCAGGCCGGCCTAGGAGGGGTTCAGTTTGGAAATTAAGGGTTTTAAGGGTGATAATTTTAGTTTTTATTATTTTAAATTTTAAACTTTCTAAAAATTTTAATATTTGATATTTTAATAGATTAGCCATCAAATATTTGATTTTGAATTTTAAATGGATGTGAATGATTGTTGTGTATTTTTTAAATTGTGGCTGTAAACCGCCCTGAGTCCTCGGAGAGGGGCGGTATATAAATATGATTTATAAATAAATAAATAAATAATTTTCCCTGTAGTTACACGTGTTTATCATACCTAAGAATTTAAAAGGATGAGAATGTCATTGTGCCATAGACCAGTTATAACAGTATTCAATTAACTCGGTATTGATCTGCCTGGAATTAGATCTGGGGAGGGAAAATGGTAAAAGCACCAGGAACAAATTGCAAAGAAAGATGGGCACAAAGTTTGCCAATCAAATTGCCAATCAAAGAAGTTTGATTGGCAATTTCTTCATTTAAATTTCATTTTCTCCTTGGCTCCGTTCCTCAGTTGCTGGGGCTGATTTAACAATGACAGTAAGAATAACAGTAACAGTAAAACGTCACTTTTTTTAAAAAAAAAATCATGTTGATTTAACCTCTGGCCCATGCAAAATTGGATAGGCTGAGTGGTAATTGATACATCTGGGAATTGACATCCTCATATCCTAAAGTTGCAAAAGTTCTGCTTAAAGGAGGCTTTGTGGTACAGAATGGTGGGATCACAAAAAACACAAACTCTGGGAAGGACCACCGCTGGTGGTCAGAAGGAGAAGACATCTGAGGCCCTTTCTAGACCCATGATTCTCTTTGTATGACTCCAAGACTTTGAACTGTGGCCAAGGAATTTTCTTTCCAAGACTTTTGGAACTGGGTTTCCCTTACTTCCTTCTTCCTTGGGCTGAGAGGGAAGGACTAGCTCAAGGCCAACCAGTTGGCTTCATGCCTAAGTCAAGACTTAGGAGGGCTTGGTGGGGGTCCCATCGGCAGCTATGTGCCGATTGGTGACCCCTAGAAGGAGAGCCTTCTCTGTGGCAG
>JANHFP010330516.1:0-12001 GCA_032468135.1 Calamaria suluensis
CAATGATATCAAAAGCCGCCAAGAGGTGTAACAAGACCAGGACAGAGGGGAAAAAAATTTAAATTATTAAAATATTTAAAACTCTAAGAACACCCTGTTGATGGCTAAGCCAGGCCAGCTTAAGTTACTTCCTTATTTTCTACTGCAAGTTCATCGAGAAGGTACAGTCTTAAACCTTGACTATATGTATAATTATACATTATACTTATGCATATATGGGTATATATATTAACCCTAAGATATATGATGCTTTTGGGGAGGGGGCTCTAAGATAGGTCTAAGATGCACATAGGTAGTTTTCAACTTACAACCAAAATTGAGTACAATTTTTGTTGCTAAGTGGAGCATTTGTTAAGTGAATTTTGCCCCATTTTATGACCCTTCTTGCTATAGTGGTTAAGTGAATCATTGCAGTTGTTCAGTTAGTAAAACGATTATTAAGTGAATCTGTTTTCCCCATATACTTTACTTGTAAGAAGGTTGCAGAAGCTTATCACATGGCCCCAAGCTGCTGCAACGGTCATAAGTGTGAAAAATAGTTATGCCATTTTTTTCAATGCTGTTGTAACTTTCAATGGTCACTAAATGAACTGTTGTAAATTGAGAACTACCTTTAGGAGCTGCAGTGGCGCAGTGGTTAGAATGCACTACTGCAGGCTACTTCTGCTGACTTCCGGCTCCCTGCAATTTGGCAGGTCTCACCAGACTAAAGGTTGACTCAGCCTTCCATCCTTCTGAGATTGGTGAAATGAAGACCCAGACTGTTGGGGGCAATATGCTGACTCTTTAATCCATTTAGAGAGGGCTGTAAAGCACTATGAAGCAGTATATAAGTAAGTGTTATTGCTATTTACTTTAAAAACTCTCTCAATTCCTCTCAAACCCTTATATGATTGAATTATAGTCATGTCCTGGGTTAATTGGACTCTTTCTGCTTCATTTTTAAAAGCAGAGACCTCAGGAAATGGAAAACTGTCCTTCATCCTTAAGTTGTATGCATCAGTGTGAAGTTATGATACACAAGATATGTTCTTTAAAAATGAATAAAGTTATGCCAGGGCAACTAATCACACATGTAATATTCACAATTTCTTAGATTTAAGTTATCAGGTGTTCATTATAGTAAAATGAGCTCAGAGTATACTACGCTACATCACTCCAGGAAAGATAGTGTATTAATGACCAGATTTTGTTATGTGTTTAAAAGGTTTCCCTCGCACATATATGCTAGTCATTTCCGAATCTAGGGGCAGTGCTCATCTCTGTTTCAAAGCTGAAGAGCCAGTGCTGTCTGAAGACGTCTCCATGGTCATGTGGCCGGAATGACTAAATGCCAAAGGTACATGGAACGCTGTTAACCTCCCACCAAAGGTGGTCTCTATTTTTTCTACTTGCATTTTTATGTGCTTTCGAAACTGCTAGGTTGGCAGAAGCTGGGACAAGTAATGGGAGCTCACCCCATTATGCGGCACTGAGTAGCAAATTCTATTGATCGCAATACGGAAAACCCAAATCTTTAGGCTTTCATTGAAATAGTTTGATTTAAAAATTTGTTTTAGTTGTAATCTAGAAGTGCTACATTAAATGCTAAAAGGAGGTTATTCTAATAACCCATTAATATTCTCATACTTTTTCTCTGAATGTCTCTAGTAATTTTTTAACAACTGTTGTGGACACCCTCTCTTTGTCTGGAAGGGCTGGGGTTCTTCAGTTCTTTTTTTTCCCTGGCAAAAGTCTCCATTTTGAATTTTTTAAAGCTTATCAGGTGTTTTGAAAGTCTCCAGTTGTTGTTTCTGTTATGTGAGAGACGTGGCCTAAAGCACAGACATTTAGCTCTGATTGTTTTGGGATTTGAAAACCTTGAAATAATTGAATTATAAATTGGAGATTTATAAAGAGGTTTTTTCCCTTTCTTTCTGCTCTGTGGATTTCTTTTATATTTCCCTTTGATGTGGATTTACCCTTTGTGGCTGGAATTTGGACTGTTCCCCTTCTATTTGAATCTACTCTGAGTAAAAGAAACTGTTAGATTTGGAATATCTGTGGAAACACTTCTCTCCCTGTTGGCCTCTTGTTCTCTTCTCTGGTTTGATTTTTGATTTCTTAAACTTCCTTATCTTGGTTTTGTATTGGCCGGGCTGGTCTGTGGATTATAATTGGAATTATAGAAGATGCCCAATTGGGCAAAGAAAGCGAAAAAGCCAGCCTCAGCTCAACAAGCCTAGCCCCACAAAAATCAAGTGTTAACTTTTACAACACGAAAAAGCGGTACCATTGTCGAAAGACATGAAAGCAATATTACAAGCGATTGGAAACTCGAAAAAAGCGATTGCAGACTCAAAAAGTGAATTGAAAATCCTTATGAAAGAGGACTTTGCTAAAATGAACCAAAATTTTAAAAAAACTTCAACAAGCAATAATAGACAGCCAACAAAGAATAAAAAAGATGGAAGACAAGTCGGAGGAGATGGACCAGAGACTAAATCAACTTCAGCAGTAAAACCAGAAGTTAACTCAAGCAAATATGGAATTGGAAGATAAGATAGTGATGGCGGAGTTGGAGAGAGCATCATTCTTCTTGAGATTCTAAAATGTTATTGAAGAAAAAGATGAAAATCTGTTGGAGATGATGAGTAACATACTTGCAGAGCTAATTGGAATAGAAGTAGACCAAATGAAATGGGAATTTGAACAAATGTATAGAGTCAACTCAAGCTATGCTAAGAAAAATAAAGTACCAAGAGAAATTCAGATAAGATTCCTTAAAAGAGTAACAAGAGATCAAATTCTGAGAGCATTAAGAGACTGAACATTGAAATATGAAGAAAAAGAGCTTATAGTTCTTATACTGATTCTGAGAAAAATTAGGGAGGCCAGAAGAAATTAGCAATTCCTAACAACGAAACTGCAGATGAAAATAATAATTTTTAGATGGATGACTCCAGAAGGATTATTAATTTTTGGGGTGAGAAAAAAGTTATATTGTCCAACAGATTTGAAGCAGATATTTAACAAAGACCATAAAGTGCTCTTAGAGGGAGAAACAAAGGAAAACAAGAATAAGAGGGAAGAGTCTACACCAGGAATAGACAAACAGAGGACAGAAGACACAGACCCGAAGGAACAAATGTGTCCTATTGGTCAGCGTAATCAGTCAAGAATAAAGACTAAAGCCAAGTTGCAAAAAGAAGTAACAATATCTTTATTCAATTGGAATTGCGCCATACCGACCGGATCGTAACTGAGATAGTTTGTAGCGAAGCCAGCTCTACCGACTGACTTCCCTATCCGCCTATATGCTCCCAGGAGCTACACCCATCAGCCCAATCAGTGAACGGGTAGTCGAACCACACCTTCCCGTCGGGTAACTAACCCACCCCACAGTGCTACGCGACTGGCTCCCTACACCACACCCGTGATCAGCATTAACAATCGTAGTTTTGACAGAATGCAGCCATCCCAAGACGTGCCAGCGATAAACGTGCTCATCTGTCGGTAATCTTCGACCCCGACAGGTGGCCCCTTTTACCAACGGTCATCCTAGGAGACAAAGGGTACAATGTTAATTCACGCCAGCCCCAGGTTTATCCGGCCACTTCCGATGAAACCGGCGCAGCAATGACGGCAGCGCCAAGTCCTGTTCCCGCACCCATGACAATTCAGATTCCGGAAAACCTCGCCACTTTAGTAAATATGCCACATGACCCCTCCGTAACCGGGAGTCGAGTATCTTCTCCACCTCATAATGCGACCCATGGACCGGACCGGGACGTGACACGTCCACTCCCTGCGCAGGTATATGATGTTTTAAGAGGCTGGCATGGAACACTGGATGTAATCGCCCTAGCAACTTAGGCAACCGCAACCTGAAGGTGACTGGATTAATCACCTTCTAAATTACAAAGGGACCCAAATACTTAGGATCCAATTTCTTGCACGAACGCCGAAGGTTGATGTATTTTGTTGAAACATACACCCAATCCCCCACCTTAAAATCAGGAGCCTGCCTCCTACTCTTATCAGCCCCGGCTCTGTAGGCATTCAACGCCTCATCCAGATGCCGTTGAACCTCAGGCCACGAGTTCCTAATGTTACTAGACCATGTTAATGGGTCCACTATATCGGGGTCCCTCAAATCCAATTCTGGAATGGCTACAAACTCCCTCCCAGATACCACCTTGAAAGGAGCATGGCCAGTGCTACTGTGCACAGCATTATTATATGCGACTTCCACGAACGGTAATAACGAAACCCAATCGGTTTGTTCGTACGATACATAGGCCCAGAGGAACAGCTCCACAACGGCATTGGCACGTTCGGCGGCCCCATTCGTGCTGGGGTGATACACCGAGCTCAACCCTTGGGTTGACCCGATGCTCTTCACGAAGGATCACCACCACTGGGCCGTGAACTGCATGCCCCAGTCTGATATTACCCTCTTCGGGACCCCGTGCAGTCGATATATATGCTGGATAAATAACCGACCCAACTGCTTAGCTGATGGCAGCCCCTTGCATGGGACGAAGTGTGCCTGCCGCGAGAACAGATCTACCACAGTCCAAATGACCGTGTGTCCCTTACTAGATGGTAACTCCACAACAAAGTCCATACTGATCTGTTCCCACGGCCTTGATGGATGGGCCACTGACTGACACAAGCCCCAAGGCTTCCCCGTCCTTGGCTTGGCCATGATGCAATCATGGCAGTCAGTCACATACCGTTTCACAGTTGCTCTTCACCCCGGCCACCAGAACTGATGTCTCACCAAGTTCAGCATCTTGAGATACCCAAAATGGCCTGCCATCTTGTTATCATGACACCTGTGCAACACCGTGGCCCGACTCATCTCAGGGACATAAATCTTTGCTCCATACCATGGTACCCCCTTCCTCATGGTAAGCAATTTTTCATTCGCTGTAGCCCACGTATCCGTCATAACCCCTTCGCTAAGTTGTCGCCCTAGGTCCTTATCCATGACCCCCCCAGCTCATTCCTCCCCTCTACTTCTATCTGAGCCAGGGATAAGTGCCTGCAGCAGATCTTCCCACTTACACTCGAATTGGGGCATCCGCGACAACGCGTCCGCCAGAAAGCTCCGTCCAGCAGGCACGTATTTAAGATTGATTTTAAACCGGCTAAAATACAACGCCCAATGTACCTGCTTCGGGGTCAATCTCCTGATTGATTGTAGGGCCAATAGATTCTTATGATCCGTCCATACATCGAACGGATACTTGGCCCCTTCCAACCAATGCCGCCACGTCTCTAACGCCCATTTGATAGCGAAGGCTTCTGTTTCCATACAGCCCACGCTCTCTCGGTATTATTCACTTTTCGAGACATATAAGCGCACAGATGCATCAAATTGTCCTCACCGATCTGCAAGAGGACCCCTCCCACCGCCACGTCGCTCGCATCCACCTGCAAGGTGAATTTTACCTCCAGATTCGGATGTTTCAGCACCGGTTCCTCCGCAAATAGCCGCTTCAGAGTGTCAAAAGCCTGCTGGCAATCATCGGTCCAGGATATCTTACTCGAGATCCTTCCTGCACTCGAGTTCTTTACTCCCTTAAACAAATTAGTTAAAGGAAGGGCCACTTTGGCAAATTGAGGGATGAACTGCCGGTAAAAGTTTGAGAAGCCGAGGTAGCTCTGCAGCTGTTTTCTCATAGAGGGCGCCTTCCAATCTAAGACAGCCCGAACCTTAACCAGATCCATCTCAATCCCCTGTTCTGATATCCTATACCCTAAATAGTCTAATTTAGACACATTAAATTTGCACTTAGACAATTTGACAAATAGGCCTGCGGCCAACAGTTTATGCAGGACAGTACGGACCATCTGGACATGATCTTCCATACATTCTGAATATATTAGAATGTCGTCCAGATAAACCAGGACACCGCGATACAACAAGTCATGGAGGACCCCGTTAATTAGCTGCATAAATACAGCCGGGGGGCCCTGTAGCCCAAATGGCATCACACGGAATGCGTAACTGCCCAGGGGACAATTAAATGTTGTTTTCCATTCGTCCCCGGATTTCACCCTCACCCGGTGATACGCTTCCCTTATATCTAATTTAGTAAATACCCATCCTGATGACCACGCAGACAACAGATCCTTTAGCAGAGGTAATGGATAAATATAATCCACGCATACAGCGTTAAGCCCTCTGAAGTCCATGCAGAGACGTAACCCTCCATCCTTCTTTTTCTGGAAGAGGATGGGTGCGGCCATTTGGGACCTACTCGGACGTATATATCCCCTCTCTAAGTTGGTATCGATATAACGTCTCAACTCCGCCATTTCAGCCAGAGTCATGGCGTACATCCTCGGCTTTGGTAGGGTAGCTCCTGGAATCAACTCTATGGAGCAATCAGTGGCTCTGTGCCGTGGTAATCTGGTGCCCTCTTCTTCACTAAATACCCATGACAGGTCGCGATAAGGGAGGGGCACCCTGGCTATCTCTCCTTCCCCTCGTTCTACTCCCCCATCGAAGTATCTCTTAGACTACTACTCGTTGTCCTCACACCTCCCGGACCCGACTCCCCACTCTTAATCTCTGTTTCCACGAGACCCATGGGCAGGCTAAGTTTTCAATACCCATTCTCCCAACCAATTACCGGCTGCCTATGATCAAGCCATGCTAGTCCCAGCACTAATGCCTCAGCCATGTGATCCACTACCACAAATCTCATTTGCTCATGGTACTCCCCAATCCTCAGTTCAACTTTCTCTGTCAATTCAGTGGCAGGACGGCCCCCTAATGCAGAACCGTCCATTTGTTCGAACCTAATCGGTTTCTTCAGGGAAGTCAACTGCAGCCCCAATTCGTTAACCAGGGAAGTACTCATCAAACAACGAGTACAACCCATATCAATTAAGGCCCCCCCACTCAATCTGATCCCGGTACGGGCATTCACCAACTCAACCGGAATTACAAATTGAGGTACGTGACCACTTACCAATGGATCATTACTATCCGGTTCTTCTTCCTTAATCTCCTCCGCTGCGACCATTGACAATACACTGGCCACTGAGCCATCCCTACGGCCAGAGGTACCATGAGTGACCACGGTCTCCCGCCCCGTAGGAGACACCCGTCCCGAGCTTTTTATTCTTTTGGCTAAGCTAGTGCGTGGAGGCTTAGCAGCAGTGATTGGAGCCACCGGGCAATCAGCTATTCGATGACCCGGCCTATCACACCTAAAACATCGAAAGGTGGGTCGACGGCCCAATTCTCTCTCCTCTGGCCTATCCACCCTAGGCGGTATCACATTAGGTTTAGGGGTTACTAACATTGAAGGCTTAAGGCCCCGTCGTTCCTTCATTACATTCTGCATCCCCGTGTCTAATTCAATGGCTGCTCGAAACCAAGGTGCCAACTTGGTGGGTAACCCCCGATATAAACAAACTTGCTTCAGCTGGGGATCCAATCCAGCTTGAAAATAATGCACCAATAATCTCTCAGGCCATTTCCTCAATCGGCTTGCGGCCTTTTTAAATTCTGTAACATATATACGGGCAGCTCTCCCTCCTTGACACAATGTCATTAATTCATCTTTGGCAATGTGAGTCGTGGATTCATCTTCGAACCTCTTCTGTAGCGATTCGAGGAACAGACCAACATCGGTTAATTCCGGTGCTCGGTCAGTGTGGAGGTCCGCCACCCAGCTAGCGGCCTCTCCTGACATAGCAGCTGATATCGCAGCCACCATGGCCCATTGGGATGGGTATAACCCCCCATAATTATCCACATGTCCTATCGCGTGGCTAATAAACACAGCCACGTGCTCCGGAGCTCCATTAAAATGAGACTGAAGGGGAGGCATACCCCAAATGGGTTGGGGCACCAAGCCCGCCGCCCAAACCGGTTCTTGTGGCCTCCGCCCCCCCCCCCCGGCTGTGGTTGGATTACTGTCTGTGCTGCAGCTCTAGCCTCTGATGCCGCCGGTCTAGCAGGGCCACACAGGGGAGTGATAGAATGTGTAGATCGTTGACATGGTTCTCGGTCGGCTCCCAAGTCCCTAATCCCGGGACCGTAAACTCGCCGAACTTCTCCTGCATTACCTCCAAAGTGGACCGACGCAAGCAGGTTGAGTGTTCTGTTCGGCCCTCGCCTCCTTCCTCCCGTCGCCAACCTCTCTCCCTCCAGTCTCCTCGAGGCGGGGCATAAGCCGGGGAGAGCGGCTGATATGTAGCTGAAGGTCTTAAGGTGGAACTGTACTACCACGCTCCCGAGCCTTGTCGACCTCCCCTGGCATCTCCCCGGTCTTCCAGCGGCTCAAACTCTGGACTCGCTTGATCCTTTACGCTTGCAGGCCGATGCCATCCATTCCCCTCTTTCTCATCCTCCAACTCCACTCCGGAGAAGGAATGATACAGATTACCTTCTTCGAGAACTGCCTCCAGCAGATGCACGTTCTTCCGTTCTGCCATGGATAAGTGGGAGCTGGCTTTCTGTCCTATCGGTCAGCGTAATCAGTCAAGAATAAAGATTAAAGCCAGGTTGCAAAAAGAAGTAACAATTTCTTTATTCAATTGGAATTATGCCGTACCGACTGGATCGTAACTGAGATAGTTTGTAGCGAAGCCAGCTCTACCGACTGACTTCCCTATCCGCATATATGCTCCCAGGAGCTACACCCGTCAGCCCAATCAGCGAACGGGTACTCGAACCACACCTTGCCGTCGGGTAACTAACCCACCCCCCAGTGCTACGCAACCGGCTCCCTACAGCACACCCATGATCAGCATTAACAATCGTAGTTTTTGACAGAACACAGCCATCCCAGGACGTGCCAGCGATAAACGTGTTCATCTGTCAGTAATCTTCGACCCCGACAGTGGCTTGATAAGAAAGTGAAAATCGATACAGTAGAACAGGCAAGAAACTTCATCTATTAAGAAACTCTTAATAGAACAAGAACTAGTTAAGAAGACAGATAAAGTCAAGATGAAACAGGACGGAGAAATCTTGGAAGGTGCTGTCGGTGGTGCATCCAACCAATCAAATCCATAAGGAAGACCCATAAAACACAAAAAATAAATAAAATAACACTAACAATACTTGGAACGTAGAGACAAGAGCAAAAAGTAGGAGGTAAATGGACAAGGAAATTACTCTTTTCTCATGTAATATCAGCGGGCTAAACTCGGTCAGGAAAAAAACATTAATATTTCACAAATTACAGAAATTAAAACCAGGAATAATTTGCCTTCAGGAAACCCATATAAGACAAGAGGACAGGAATTTATTAGATGCTCCCAATCTGGGGCTTTCATTTGCAGCTCTAGCACCACAGAAAAAAAGAGGTGTAGTATTCTACATAAGAAACTGGTTGAAACCGAAAGAAATATTTAAAGATAAGGATGGAAGAGTATTAATAGTTGAAATTAATCATAGGAAGGAATTATTAACATTGGTAGGAATTTATGCACCAAACGTGAAACAAAAAGAATTTTACGAGAAATTATATGCTAAAATATTAGAACTTCAAATTCAAAATATAATAATTGTAGGGGATTTCAACGCAATAAGCAACAAACAATTGGATTATATATCAGGGAAGAAAAAAAAGATAATAATCAAAGGAAAACTTTCCCTAGACCCTTTTTAGATATGGTGCTGGAGCTGCAAATGAAAGACCCGTGGAGGGAAAGAAATCCTAATATCAAGGCAGGTACCTTCTTCTCCTGTCCGCACAGCTCATGGTCCAGGTTGGATATGATTTGGGTATAAAATAATATTATGAAAAAAATTAAAGAGATAAAAATACATGTAAACACTTGGGCAGATCATAATCCGGTAGAGATGATAATAAAAGGAAACATACCCCAGAGAAGACGCTGGACCATGAGCCAAAAGTACGATAGGAGAAGAAGTATACAAGGACAGAATGAGTAAAGAATTTTTTGAAAGAAAATTGGAAAGAGGGGACATCTACCCAACTATTATGGGATACTGCAAGAGCATACATAAGGGTGGGTGACTATTTCATACCAAATTAATAAGAGTAGTAAAAAAAGATAGAACAAAAGAATTTGGAGAATCAATTAAAGGAATTGGAGGAAAAACTATATAAAGATATAGACCCAACTTTATTACATAAAAGGGAGTTAATCAGACACAAAATAAATTTACTTAATCAGGATGAGATATTGGGTAAATTAAGATCAACGAGACAAAAGTATTTCGAACAAGGGAATAAAATTGGTAGATGGTTAGCATACAAATTAAAAAAAGAACAAGAAGAAAGATCTATAACGACTTTAAGAGATGAAAAAGGTGAGCTACAATTTAATCAGGAAGAAATCCAGAACATAATTGAAAACTTTTATGGGGTCTTATACAAAAAAGAAGAAGTATCCGAAAACGATATAGGAATGTACTTAAAAGATCAAATTTTACCCAATTTATTAGAGGAGGAAGACAGTAATTTAAATAGAGATATTATGATAGAAGAAATTAGGATGGTGATTAATAATAAAAAAAGAAACAAAACTCCCAGGCCAGATGGTATACCAGCGGAATTTTATCAACAAATGCAAGATTCACTAGTGGACTTACTCCTAAAAATTTACAATGAAGTTTTGAATAAGGGCAAGATACCACCATCATGGAAGGAGACCTTGATTACATTAATCCCGAAAGACCCCTCCAGCAGAGATCAAATTAGGAATTATAGGCCAATCTCGCTGCTGAACGTTGACTATAAAATATTTATGTCTATCCTGGCAAATAGACTTAAACCAATTTTAAATAGAATAATCACTAATGATCAAAATGGTTTTTTGCCAGGTAGACATATTAGAAACAATATTAGGACAGTACTTGATATCATGAAATACTATGAGGTTTATCCAGATAGGCAGCTGGCAATGGTATTTGTAGATGCCGAAAAGGCATTTGACAACCTGAACTGGAATTTCATGATTAAACAATTGGAAATGATGAAAATTGGTGATAAATTTTTAAGAATCATTAAGGCAATCTATACTTCCCAAATAGCCAATATTATAGTAAATTCGGAACTAACAAAAGGAGTCAGTATTGAAAAAGGAGTTTGGCAGGGGTGTCCCCTGTCACCTCTTTTGTTTATACTGACACTAGAAGTATTACTGGTAAGAATCAGAGGAAATAAATTGTTAAAAAGTCTACAAATTAAAAGGGAGGAATACAAGATACAGGCATTCACTGATGATCTGGTTTTATTTATTGAAGACCCTCTCAAGAATGGTTTGAATTGGCTTAATGAAATAGAAAAATTCGGAAGAGTGGCAGGGTTTAAACTTAATAAACAAAAAATGAATGTTTTGATTAAAAACCACACTAGAAGACAAAGAACAGAATTGAAGATAGCGACTAAAGTGAAATATCTTGGAATTTGGTTAACGGAAAGATGTAAAAAATTGAAAGAGGACAACTGTGATAAATTAATTATAATAATAGAAAAAGATCTTGAAATATGGGGGAAACTCCAACTCTCAATGTTAGGCCGCATCGCAGCCTTGAAGATGAATGTATTACCGAAATTGTTGTACCTCTTCCAAACATTACATGTGAAATTAGGCAAACCATTTTTTCAGAAATTAGATAAAATTACTCTAAGATTTGTGTGGGAGGGGAAAAAACCTAGGATGAAAAAAATTATAATGCAGGATGCCAGGATGAGAGGGGGCTTCGGTCTGCCGAATTGGAAAGCGTACTACCAATCAGCAGTACTGATCTGGAATAAGGATTGGATTGAACTTAAAAATAAGAGAATATTGGCTCTTTAAGGCAAATAGGGTGGCATGCATTTTTATGGGAACAGAAATTAAGTACACACTCATATTTTAAGAGGCACCAGATCAGAAATGCCTTAATCGATGTATGGAGGGTGGTCAAAAATAAATACTATAATGGAATTCCAGTCTGGTTGTCACCAATGGAAGCCATAACCTATCCCAACCTTTTAAATCCCAACACAACACTGACCTATGAGGAACTACTTGA
>JANHFP010330617.1:0-12001 GCA_032468135.1 Calamaria suluensis
GCTTGGGGAGGAACCGCTAACTGTAGGGCAAGAGTCTGGATGGTTCACGGCTGCTCTTCAAGCTGCTGGCGGGCCGGGCGGCTTGGGGAAGAACCGCTAACTGTAGGACAAGAGTCCGGATGGTTCACGGCTGCTCTTCAAGCCGCTGGCGGGCCGGGCAGCTTGTGAAGCAGCCGCGCAGGACCGGGAAAGAAAAAAAAATGGAAAAAAATGGAAAAAATGGGAAAAAATGGAAAAAAAAATCACACAGATGTTCGGGGGAGGGACCGGTTCGCATGAGTCATCCGGTCATTACTACCGGATCGCGGGAACCGGTGCGAACCGGGAGGAACCCACCACTGTCTTGACTGGTTTCAGTTCCTCGGCCTAGCCATCACAGGCATGAATGCGGTACAGTGTGACAAGTTTGATTGTTGGGGGATTGTCTGCAACAATCCCCGACAGATTGGATGGTTACCTTAGGCGGACGGAGAGGCACTGGGTGACATTTGGTGGCGGTTAGTTGAAGCTCCGGAGTGAGGGTTTATTTCGGGTTATGTGTGGTTTGCCTTCTACGCCTGCTGTTGGACGTGCCACCTGTCAATCAAGAGTCATGGCCTATGGAAGTGGAGGAGGGGCACGGCAGCCATGGCGGAGTAGCCAATCAGCAACAGTTTATATTCCTGAGTTTGATTGGTGGATAGTAACTGGGCAGTAGATATAAGCCCTATGGATTTTGTGTTAGCCCAGAGTCGGCTTTCTTTCTGTTAGCTTCTTGCCTGCGTTTGTCGAAATAAAGCCTTTTCTTGAGCTGAAGTCCTGTAGTTATTTCACATTGCAGTGAAGACTGACATAAAGCCAACTCTGACCCCCACGTGGAGCAAGATGCTGGACGAACGGAGGGCGTTGCAGACAGTGCCAGAGGACGATTCCCTGCTGGGCTCAGCAGTCACACTGTTCGAGGAGGAGGTTCAGGGCATGGTCGGTGGCATCGCGGTGGAGGACAGTCCTGATGTTCGTCCCTGATTCCGGCCGTCAGGGGTTTTTGGGCTTCCACCACCACTTCGGGAGGAAGAAGCAGAGCGTCGACAGAGCGGGGGCCTCTGGTGGCACAGCACAGCCATGAGGATGCCGGCGCAGAGTCCGATATCGCCATGCTTCGCCCTGCCTATCAGGGAATGGAGGGAGCGTCGGTGGCTGGCTGGGGAGCCCACTGCTATCATGCAGCAGTCTACCCAACTGAGAAAGTCCACCCTCAATGTAATGAGGGAGAATTTTGGTGAGATGGAACATTTGCCAGAACCTGGGTGCCAGCTGTCAGAGCACAGTGAGGTAACAGGCCAGTGGAGGTCGGATGGCCTGGGGTTCGGATTACATGGGAGCACTCCGGGGGGGGGAGACCTATGCAGTGGAGTGGGTGGGCTGGGAACCCCACCCTCCCAGTGGTATGGAGCACCACCTGGGCAACCTGGTAGGCCTGGGGCTCCAGAGGGTGTGTGGGCTGCTGGCCTCACCCCGCAGCCTATATGGGGTCCCCCCCTTCAGGCCTACTTCACTGGAAGCCCTGAGAGAGTCCCGCTCTTCATTAGCCAGGCACTAGGGCACATAGACACTTATGGGGGCCTGTACCCATCCCAATGGGCCCTCGTAGCTGCTATCTTGGCTGCTTTAGCAGGCGATGCAGCTGATTGGGTAGCTATGTTGCACAGGGATCGGGCTGTGGAATTAACTGATGCCGGGTTGTTCCTGGAAGCTCTTTACAACAGGTTTGCAGACTACACCTTAACCGAGGTCGCTGAGAATGAATTGGCATCCCTAAGGCAGAAAGGGCGCCCGGTGAGAGAATATGTGACGGAGTTCTGGAAGGTGGCTGGACGCATAATGGGTTGGCCTGAGAAACTCCTCATTTACCACTTCCAAGCCGGGTTGGATTCGGGGTTAAAACAGGCATGTATTTATAGGGGTATACAACCCCAGCTGAGTGAATGGTTTAAAGCAGTTATTGAGATCGACACGGGACTACGGACCCTTCGGGGTCAGGGATTTGCTAGACCCGGTCCAGTGGTGGGCCGGGGGCTACCAGGGGGAGTCCAAGGGGCACCAGGGTGGGGTCGTGGTGCACCAGGTCTCGGTGGAGCAGAGGTCGGTAGACGGCCCACCTTTCGCTGCTTTCAGTGCAATAAACCTGGGCACCGAGCAGTAGATTGCCCAATACCTCCTCTGATGGAACCACGAGACCCTCCTGGATGGTCTGGCCCCAAGCAGACAGCTAGACGAATACGACCAGAGGCAACTGCCACTATGACGGAGGATACCGCCAGTATCAGTATGATCAGCCATGGATGTGATATAGTGTCCGAAACCCTTTCTATTGAGGACGCCATGGTGGGTGGAGAAATCGGCCCATTTGTGATTCCTATCTCCCTTCGGTTAAATGGAGGAGGGTGGCATGGTTTTAAGGCTCTGTTAGATACTGGATGCACCAGATGTCTGATATGTGAAAAGATAGTGACCATGATGAAAATATCCACACAACAGTTACCCACCCCCATAAAATTTGAACAAATGGATGGGACAATACTGGGAGGGAAGGCGGTGGATAAGGTAACTGAGTTGGTGGTTATGAAAATAGGGGAACATATAGAGAAGCTCTGGTTTATTGTTGTCTCACAAATGACTGAAGATCTGGTATTAGGCTTAGCATGAATGGATGCGCGTAAACCGACTATTTGGTGGGAAGACGGATATAGAAAGGTGCGGTTGCCTTTACATAAACAAGTCAGTGCGGTATGTAAAGGGGTATGTCAGGTGCAGGAGAAACAGGTCATACCAGTACAATACAAAGATTTGTGTAAAGTATTTGATGAGCAAGAATGTTTACAACTACCCCCCCATCGACAGACTGATTGCGCCATTGAATTAAAAGAAGGCGCCATACTACCCAAACCACATATGTATGCTATGACCCCCAAGGAACTAACAGAGATGCGTAAGTACATCAATACCAATTTAGCAAGAGGATTTATACGTCCTAGCAGATCCAGAGTAGCCACACCTGTTTTATTTCGAGGGAAAAAAGATGGTGGATTATGACTATGTGTGGACTACCGTGGTCTAAACACTGTATAGAACATCTCTACCCATTACCCTTACTGAAGGACTTGTTAGCAACGTTATCCAAAGGTACCATCTTCATGAAACTAGATCTGCGCGAAGCTTACTATCGTGTTAGGATAAGAGAAGAAGACGAGTGGAAGACCACTTTCAATTGTCCCCTGGGGAGCTTCGCCTTCAGGGTCATGCCATTTGGGCTTCAGGGCGCTCCCGGGGTTTTTATGCAGCTTATCAATAGTGTGCTACATGATTTTCTGTACCGGGGCATCCTAGTCTACTTGGATGACATATTAATCTATTCTACCTCTATGGATGAACATGTGGTTTTGGTACACGAGGTTTTAACCCGGTTATTAAATGCAGAATTATATGTTAAACTCTCTAAATGCGAGTTTCATAGTCCAACATAGACTACTTAGGATCTTGGATCTCGGCTAAAGGAGCGACTATGGATCCTGCAAAGGTCAGGTCTTTAATAGAATGGGGGGTGCCTCAAACTCGGAAACAGCTGCAAAGCTTCCTTGGCTTTGCTAATTTTTATAGACAGTTTATTCCCAGGTTTGCCAAGGCAGCTCTGCCCCTCACTGATTTGTTAAAGACTGGAAAGGGAGTAGTACCTCGTTCAGCTCAGAAGATTATCTGGAGTGCTGAATGTCAAAAGACTTTTGTGACATTAAAGGGTCTATTCGCTTGTGAGCCTATATTAATCCATCCTAATCCTACTTTGCCATTTGTACTTCAAGTTGACGCGAGTGATGTCACGGTGGGTGGCGTTCTGTTACAAAATGATGAGAAAGGAGAATTGCGGCCTTGCGCCTATACATCTCGGAAATTTTCAGCTGTTGAAAGGCTATTTGGGAGAAAGAGGCGTACACCATTCATTGGGCACTTGAAGTTTGGCATCATCTTCTGGAAGGAACTCAAGTACCATTTCAGATATGGCCTTATGGCCTTATAGGCCCCGCAACATCTTATGGCCTTATAGGCCCCGCAACATCTATCTCCAAAACAATTAAGATGGGCGCAATACTTTAACAGGTTCACTTTCTCCCTAAAATATGTTCCTGGGGGCCGTAATTTCCTGGCAGATGGGTTATCTCGTTTACCCCAATACCAAAGTAAACAGGATGAAATTATTCAGGCTCTTATTCCAGTTTCTAATGACATAGCGTCCTGCTTAACTAAGGTGTTTTCGGATGATTGGTTGGCACGATTCAAAGCGGCTGGAAAAACGGACAACTGGTTAGCTACCCATAAACATCTTATCCGGTATCACCTTGACATAGCATGGCTGAATAATAAGATATACGTTCCCATAACGTTAAGGCCCGCCGTGTTAAAAAAACATCATGACGATAAGGATGCTGGGCATTTTGGGTTTTTGAGAACCTTGCATCTCATAAGGAGAAAATTCTGGTGGCCCCATATGAGGAGAGATATAGAGCATTACGTAAAGTCCTGTTCTGTGTGTGCAATATCGAAACATCAACCCGGAAAGCCTTGGGGTTTAATGCAGTCCATAGCCCATCCCACTGTTCCTTGGGAACAGATTGGGATGTACTTTATTGTAGTCCTACCTCCTAGCAAGGGACATATGGTTATATGGACTGTCATAGACCTCTTCTCCAAACAGGCACATTTTATACCCTGCACCTCGTTACCTTCAGCTAAAAAGTTGTGTGAGTTGTTTATCACTCATATCTATAAACACCATGGGGTGCCTAGACGGATTATCTCTGACAGAGGCATACAATTTACAGCAAAATGGCGGAGTCATTTTGTGCGAAAGATAGGATCCTCCCAGGGACTTAGTACGGCATACCATCCACAGACTAACGGAGCTGCTGAGAGAGCCAATTCCATTGTGGAAAGGTATCTTAGGTCGTATGTCTGTTTCCAACAAAACAACTGGATAGATCTATTACCCTTTGCGGAAGTGGTCTAAAATAACAGAATATATCGGAGCACCAGCATGTCTCCCTTTCAGGTAGTGTCTGGGAAAGAGTTTCCCTTGATTTTGGGACTAGATAACATGGCTGGAGATCACGGTGGAGTAAAGGATTGGTCTGACAAGATTTCAAAAGTGTGGCCCCAGGTGAAAGAAATGCTAGAAAAAGCTATGCTGGAGTCACAGACTCAAGAAAATAAGCATCGTCTAGAGCACCCTCAATATAAAGTGAACGGTCATGTGTATCTAGCTACAAAATACTTACAATTATGTAGAGCTGGTCGTAAACTAAATCCTCGGTATGTGGGTCCGTTTCCCATTATACAGATTATAAACCCAGTAACCTACCATCTACGTTTACCAAAGCTATTACAGAAAATACACCCTGTATTCCGTGTAAACCTCTTAAAACCAGTGGTAAGAAGAAAAGGTGATGAACCAATTGCTGCACCTGGTCCAGTCTTCCAGGACCACTATGAGCTTGAGAAAATCCTAGACTCTAAAATAAAAAAAAAGGTAAATTATTCTACTTGGTTAAATGGCTAGGGTGTCCTATTGAAGATGCTACCTGGGTAGTAGATGAGGATATGAATGCAGACAGATTAATAAGGAGGTTCCATCGTTTTTATCCTCAAACCATCTAAAAAGACGTAAGTGATTAACTGTATATTCTTTCTTTCTTTTCTTTGTAGGGGGACATGTAGTGAAAGAGGGGCTGACTGTCGGGGGATCATCTGCAACAATCCCCGACAGATTGGATGGTTACCTTAGGTGGACGGAAAGGCACTGGGTGACATTTGGTGGTGGTTAGTTGAAGCTCCAGAGTGAGGGTTTATTTCGGGTTATGTGTGGTTTGCCTTCTATGCCTGCTGTTGGACACACTGCCTGTCAATCAAGAATCGTGGCCTATGGAAGTGGAGGAGGGGCACGGCAGCCACAGAAGAGCAGCCAATCAGCAACAGTTTATGTTCCTGAGTTTGATTGGTGGATAGTAACTGGGCGGTAGATATAAGCCATATGGATTTTGTGTTAGGCCAGAGTCAGCTTTCTGTTAGCTTCTTGCCTGCGTTTGTCGAAATAAAGCCTTTGCTTGAGCTGAAGTCCTGTCGTTATTTCACATCACAGTGAAGACTGACATTGATGATATTTGTGGCGATTTCCCAGATGTATTCACCGGTCCTCTGGGTAAATATAACAGCACCCCTATTTCTCTAAACTTTGATACATCCGTAGCTCCCATAAGACTGAAAGCCTGGTGTGTCCCACTTCCTCTCCGACCCAACCTCGATGCCGAATTAGATAAGTTGATACAACAGGGGGTGCTGCAGCCTGTGGATTACTCCAAATGGGAAACCCCCATAGTGCTCCCCATCAAGTAGGACGGATCGCTAAGGATCTGTGCCGACTTCCGGTGCACAGTAAATAAGGCTCTGAGATCCAACCCTTACCCAGTCCTGGTAGTCCATCATCTATTACATTCACTAAGTTGGATATGGCCCAGGCCTATCAGCAACTCCCCATAGATGATGTGTCAGCCTTAGCACAGACCAACGTCACTCACTGCGGGGCTTTTAAATGCACCCACCTCCAGTTCGGTATCAGTTCGGCACCAGGCATTTTCCAGGGGCTTATGGAACATTTGCTCCATGGTTTGCCTGGCGTCGTTCCATATTTTGACAATGTATTGATCTCTGCCGGCAGCCGGGCTGAGTTACCGCCCGCTTGAATGCCATACTGAACTGATTTTGAAATAAAGTGTGAAAAGTGCTGAATTAGGGTTCCCAGGGTGGAGTTCCTAGCTTACCAAATTGATGCCACCAGTATACATCCAGCTCTCTCCAAGGTGGCCGCAATACATAGAGCCCCAACTCCCACCATCAAGACCGATCTCCAGGCATTCCTGGGTCTCCTGAACTTTTATAGCATGTTTCTACCCCACAAGGCCTCCGTTACTGAGCCGCTCCACCATTTGCTTAATAAAGACGTTCCTTGGTCTTGGGGCCACCGGGAGTCTGCGGCCTTCCAGGCAGTCAAATCTCTTCTCTCCTCTGACACTGTTCTCTGACAATACAATGCTGACTTGCCCCTTGTGCTGGTCGCTGATGCTTCTCCATTTGGCATTGGGCCGGTTCTCAGCCACCGCCTCCCTAATGGTGTTGAAGCCCCTCTAGCTTTCTATTCCCGTACACTGTTGGCCATTGAAAGAAACTATGGGCAGATTGATAAGGAGGCGCTTTCAGCCATTACTGCTGTCAAGCGGTTACACAACTACTTGTATGGCCACCCTTTCACTTTAGTGACAGATCATAAACCTTTACTTGGCATAGTGTCACCTGAGAAGGAGACACCCGTAGTCATCTCTCCATGGATGCTTCATTGGTTTGAATTCCTTGCTTCCTATTCCTATCGGCTTATACACTGACCAGGCAAACACGTCACCCATGCCGATGCCCTAAGTCGATGCCCAATACCCACTAGAATCTTGGACCCTGCACCTACTACAACTGTATTATTGATTGAAGCCCACGATTTTCTGCTTACAGCGGCCGAGGTGGCTTTTCACTCGGCTAAGGATTCCACACTTTCCCAAGTCTTGGATTGGGTCCACAGGGGATGGCCACCTACCATTCCTCACTCTGACTATAGACCCTTCTGGACCCATTTCAACAAGAATTGTCATTCCATAATGGTTGTCTACTTTGGGGCCACCGGGTCGTCATTCCCTCCACTCTTCGCAGTCAGGTTTTGACTAGCTTACATGAGGGACACCCAGGCATAGTCCATATAAAGTCATTAGGAAGGAGGGGATTTGTTTGGTGGCCCTCTCTGGACAAGGACATTACAGGCTGGGTTGAGCAGTGCCAAACTTGCCAACTAACCCGCCCACTATCTCCCCGCCACCCCCATCCGAGAATGGGAGATTCCGAGGTCCCTTTCGTCCCGCATCCATTTGAATTTTGCCGGCCCATTTTGTGGTCAAAATTTCCTGATTGCAGTGGACGCGTATTCAAAGTGGGTTGAGGTTGTTATTATGTCCTCTAGTACGTTGAGAGTCCTCATTTGTGCCCTCCTGTGATGACCAGACCCAAAGTCATTAAACAGAAACAAAAAGTTGCTGGCCAGAGTCCAAAGTCAATAACCAGAAATAATTACCAAGCCAGATAAGAGCTGAGAGCAGGATGCCGAGACGCAGAAGTCAACAAAAGTTGATTTCTGCGACCCGGTCTTGCGTGCTCAGGCTATTTATAGCTATTTCCTCCGTCACGTTGTTGGGCTCGTCTCTGCCTACGTCTTTCCCTGGCGTCCACCAGGGGTGATGTTTCCCCTTCTGATCTCTCACTCCCAACCTCCCCCAGCTGATGTGAGGCTGTTGTAGCCTGGCCAATGTCAGCAACTGATTGGTTTGTGACCTCATCCCCAACCAAGTCTGTTAACCCCTCTGAGTCTGAGTCTGGCACGGACCAGACGTGGGGCATGAACGTCTGTAGCGTCAACCCATGTGAAGTCCTCTGGCCCGTAACCCTTCCAAGCCACCAAGTACTGCAGGTGGCCCCGCAAACGGCGGGAGTCATGGATGCTGTGCATTTCATACTCCAACGCCCCAGAAGGCCCCACAGGACCAGGTGGCGGAGGCCGATAAGGACCGTCGGTCAACACAGGAACCAGCAAAGACCGATGGAAAACTGGATGTATCCGCATGGACCGCGGCAAGGACAGACAAAATGCCACCAGGTTGATCACCGCCTCGACCAGAAAAGGACCCAGGTAACGCTGATCCAGCTTCTTCGACAGCTCCATAGCCAGCAGGTGACACGTGGACAGCCAAACTCGATCCCCCACAGCCAACGGTGGGACGTTGCGCTGATGCCGGTCTGTGAAGCGCTTGTAGTCCTCCTTGGCCTTCTCCAGCTGGGAATGGACCACTTGGTGCATGGCTTGAAGCTCCCCCAGGAAAGTGTCCATGGCCGGGACTGGGGAGTCTGACGAAGCCAACGGGAAGAGCCAGGGATGAAAACCGTAGTTGGCAAAGAACAGGGACATGCGGGTGGACAGGTGTTGCACATTGTTGTAGGCGAACTCTGCCATGGTCAGCATCTCCTCCAAATTGTTCTGCTGACTGTTAGTGAAGCAGCGGAGATACTGCTCCAAGATGGCGTTGATCCTCTCCGTACTCCCGTCAGTCTCGGGATGATGCACGGACGACAAGCACACCTGCACGCGCAGCTCTGTGAGCAAAACCTTCCAGAAGCGCACCATGAACTGCACGCCCCGATCCGACACGACTCGGTCTGGCAACCCATGCAACCGAAACACATGGGTGATGAACAGCTGAGCTGTGGTCCGGGCGTTGGACAGGCGCGCACATGGCACAAAGTGAGCCATCTTGGTGAGCATGTCCACCACCACCAGGATGGTCATGGCGCCCTTCGATGGTGGCAACTCTACAATAAAATCCAGGGACAGTGCCCTCCAAGGCCTATCCAGCGTGGGCAGGAGCTGCAAAAGTCCAGGAGGCGCGCCGGTCGCGTACTTGGCTTGGCGACAAGTGCCACAGGTCGCCACGAAAGCTGCCATGTCGTGCCGAAGCCTCGGCCACCAAAACGTCCTGGAGAGAAGGTGCAGCATTTTGTAGACCCCGAAGTGGCCCGCCGCCGGACCGTTGTGGCACTGGTGCAAGATGAGGTTACGGAGAGGACCTGCCGGCATGTAAAGACAATCGCGGAACCGCAACAGTCCCTCCACGTCTATCCATGAAGTCGCCTGTGCGCCGTCCACTGCCAACTCATGACGGTGAGCTGTCATGAACAGGTCTTCCAGCTGTGCCTCCCGGATCCTGGCACGTAGATCCACAGGTTCCTCGATGGTGCCTGGATTCACAGATTCCTCGGTGGCTGTGAACCGCTCCAACGGAATCACCGTCCTTGGCATCAGTTTGTCCTCCTGTCGGGTATACTTGGGCTTCTGGGAGAGCGCGTCAGCGCGTGCTGGTTCCACCCGCTAGGCACATAGGTCACCCAAAAGTCAAACCAGGAAAAGAATAAGGACCAATGCACCTGACGCTGATTCAAAGTCCGGGCTGTGCGAAGGTACTCCAGATTGCGATGGTCTGTGCGCACCTTGACCTGGTGGCGAGCCCCCTCCAAATGGTGTCGCCACTCTTAAACACGACCTTAATCGCCAGGAGCTCCTTGTCCCAAATAGTGTAGTTCCTCTCCGGCTCCAACAGTTTCTGGGAATAATAGGCACATGGGAATAGATTACCTGCAGGAGCGTGGGCCTGCAAGAACACTGCCCCCACAGCTATGTTGGAGGCATCTGTCTCCACCACAAATGGCTGAAATGGATCAGGGTGTTTGAGAAAGGGCTCGGAGGTGAAAGCCACCTTCAGGGCATTGAACGCTGTCTGCTCATCCGCACCCCACACAAACTTCACCCTTTTCCTGAGCAGATGAGAAAGGGGAGCAGTCAGGACAGTGAACTGGCGAATGAACTTCCAATAGTAGTTCGCGAACCCCAACAAACGCTGCACGTCCTTAACATGACGCAGCGGTTCCCAGTCCTGCAGCGCCTTGACCTTGTCAGAGTCCATCTCGACACCCGCCGGAGAAATGCCGTGGCCCAAAAAGTCAGTGGTGGTCTGCGTGAAGTGGCACTTATCACGCTTGGCAAACAAATGATGGTACCGCAACTGTTGCAAGACCAACCGCATGTGTTTCCAGTCCTCCAGGGACCCCGAATAGATTAAAATATCGTCCAGGTAAATCATCACGAACTGGTCCAGCAAGCCCCAAAAGATGTCATGCATAAAGTGCATAAACACGGCGGGGGCGTTGGTCAGGCCGAAGGGCATCACGGTATACTCGAGTGGCCGTACCTGGTCCGGAAGGCGGTCTTCCACTCGTCCCCGGCATGCACACGGACCAAATTGTAAGCTTCCCGCAAGTCCAACTTCGTGAAGATTTTCGCCTGACGTAGGTGCTCAATCAATTTGGGAATCATGGGCAGTGGGTAGCGGTTCAGCACTATGATCGTGTTTAATTTTCGGTAATCAGAACACACATGCAGCTCCCCCGACTTCTTTACAAAGAGCACAGGCGCTGCCAAAGGGGAAGTCGACAGCGTGAGCTCCATGCGACGACGTGCTCATCGCTGCTGCAGCCAGGCATCGATGCGCAAGCATAAGTTCATCAGCTGCAGGGTGGCTGGGCAGTCCGTGCGTGCCAGTTCGTCCAGCAACTCTGACAACAAGCCCTCCTGGAACTCATCAAGCAGCGCTGCCTCATTCCAATTCAAGTCTTGGGCTATGACCCTAAACTCTGTTATGTAGGCCATGAGAGAGAGCCATGCCCCTGATTCAGCTCCCTCACGCGTCTATTAGCTGTTTGAGCTCTGACTGGGTCCTCAAATGTAGCCTTCAGTTGCCGGCAGAACTCAGTGTAATTATCTAACACAGGGCTTGGCTGAGTAAGCAAGGGTGTGGCCCAGCGTGCTGCCGTTCCAAATAACAGGCTTATCACAAACCCCACTTTGTCCCAGTCTGTGGGAAAATCATCCGGCCGAAGGCTCATAAACAGCTAGCACTGACCGAAGAAAGCCGGGAATTGAGCCAGTGAGCCATTAAACTTATCAGGAGTAGCCACAGGACACCTGCGATGTGGCCTAACTGTTTGCATTTGAGCAACGTGCACAGTCAAAACAGCCAGCTGCTGTGTTAATTGATCCTGGTTAGCTCGGAGCTGATCCATGGCCAGGTGTCCGACACAAGCAGCAACAAACAGCAAAAAACAACAAAGAAACAAGGTTTGTTGAGGGTTTGTGGCTGGGGTCAAGATGTGATGATCCTGCCAAACCCAATTAGCAGGAAAAAATCCTCAACACAAACGTAGCAAAACAAAAAGCCTTTATCAAAAGTTCACAGCACTTCTTGAAAAGACACACAGCAAAATGAAATGAATTGCC
>JANHFP010334532.1:0-11982 GCA_032468135.1 Calamaria suluensis
AAATACACTGTTTGATCCCAGCAAAGAAACTCCACCTATTCCCTTCCTTATAAAGCGTCCCCATAATTAATGTTTCCCCAGCTATAAACGTTGCTGATGTATTTTCTCCCGACATCGCTCTCTCGCATCCATGAGAGGAACTGTCTCCTCATCATCATCATCATCGTCCTCACTATCAGCTGTGGGGGATAATTGGACTGTGACCTCATCGTCAGCCAAGTCTGTTAACCCCTCTGAGTCTGAATCTGACTGAGGCTGAGGCACGACACTGGATCTGGTTCGCTAGAGACCCTATACTGGCCTGATTTTCCTACGAAAGGTAGACCTCAGATGACCTGGTGTCTATCACTGCACGGAGATGTAGAAGGCGAGTGGTGGGCACCAGATGGCTCTTTTCAAGATTCACTGAAAAACCATGTTCCTGAAGAAGCCAGAACACAGTTTGGAGATCCTCTTTTACCGGATATGGAGAGCATGACTATATTAAGATGTTGTCAAGGTAGCATGTACCCATACAGGGAGTGCTCTGAAGTTCACCACCACTGCTGCCAACAGCTTTGTGAAGGTTCTGGGATCTGATGATAAGCCGATTGGCAGAGCCCTGTCCTGAAAATGGCATCCTGTGTAATAAAACCCCAGGAGACCATTGGTAAGAAGGGTGAATGGGCACATGGAAGTAAGCCTCCCTCAGGTCCATGTACATTAATAGATCGCCTCTTCGATGCAGCCCAAGATGGATTGTAGGGACTGCATCTTGAAACGTTTGTATACTAAGTGGACGTTGAGCTTCTTGAGATCTAGACTTCCTCTCTAGGTCCCTGAATTCTTCAGCACTAGAAAAGGAACAAATAGAGCCCCAGTCCCTCTTGGCCCATGGGAACCGGCTTGATAGTGTAATGTCCAACAAGTGTTGCATCTCGGCTTTCATAAGGTCTCTATTTATGATGTTCTTGAAGACTGGGCAACAAATGAGTTGTCTCAATGGGGTGGATAGGAATTCCAGTGTGAGGCTTAGCCTCACCGTTTGTAGGATCCAATCATCTGTTGTGGTCCTCTCTTTGGCTCACAAAAAGATGCAGCCGACTGCCAATGAGGGATTAGCCTGGCAGTCACTTTGCCCTGCAAAAAGGCCTGCTGCTGGACCCTCAAAATAGCTGCCTGCATCTGTCATGGAAGCTAGACTTGTCCTGAAGATGGTCGGAGCCCTGGAAATAGGCCCGCTGAAATTGCGGGGTGTTGGAGCTGGTGTCTGCAGACTGAAATGGTTGCCTGTGAAAATAAGGTGAGGGCTGGCGGCACCTGTAGGGCACATGTAGGGCAGCACCTTCCTCCTATCCTTGTTTTCTACAAGGATGGGATCCAGTGCCTCTCCAAAAAGATGAAAACCATTATAGGGATCTGAAGCTAATCTCCACTTGGACTGAATGTCTGTCTGCCAGTGGCAGAGCCACAGGAAGCAACATGATGTGATGGTGGAAGCCATAGCTCTGGATGTGAATTTAGCTGTATTGAGTGTTATGGTGGCTGAAAATTTGGGGGCCACCACTTGGGTCCTGAAGACCTGGGGAGGTCTGCAGGAATCTTCGCTACTCCCATATTGGTTGTTGTTGTTTTGGCCTTGTAGTGATTTAAATAAGAAGGGGTGAAAAAGACCCATGAAAGCACATCAATCTGGTATCAGTCCCTCATTATCTGAAAAATTCCTGGCACCCCTGTTCCTCATCTCCCATGAGCAAATCTTCAAAGCACAGGGATGTATATGGTGAGAGAGGTCCCTGCAGTGATATCAGATTTGCAAGAATCCGAGTATGCAGGGTAGGTGGCAAGGGGTGAGAGTGGCCCCTCTGTTGTAGTCCTGCTGCTATCCCTTGAAATATAGCCTCAGAAATAAAATTTATTATATCCTGAGATAGCCTGGGCTTTGGTCCTCCCTTGAGCAGAGCCCCATTGCTGTAGGGGTAAATGTCGCTTCAGGGGCTGAACCTCTTGGTCATCACAAATCATGGTCATCATGGTTACAGTGACTCACTTCACAATTGAATGAGCCATGATGTAATTAAATCAGTCACAGTCACATGCTTTGCTTAGTGAATATGTGCTGGCCCCAACGATGGTCACTAAGTAAAGCCTAGCTATATGTCCACATACAAGGAAACCATCATCTGTTTAGTTCCAAATACATTTCCATAAAGTTATGAAAACTTAACAGTCTTCAATACAGAATGAATAGATTTCTTTTGTCAAGCGTTATTGCTGAACTGAAATGATTTGTCTGCTCAAGACCAAGTTATTCAAACTAATCAAGGCAAGAACTGACAAAACATCAAATGATTCAAAGTGCAAAAAGCAGAAGGGTTCACTTTCATTTATTGTGATCATAACATTACAAGCAACATGCTCAGTGAGTGAGTGAATGAATATGCACAACATGCAAACTATCTCAATAGATAACAAACATAAAGTTTACGAGAATAGATTATACACCCAAATACAAAATTGCATAAAGTGACATAAGTACATAAATCTTGAGGCATAACACACCAATTTAAAAGTGGTTAAAGAGAAGAATGTGTGAATAATTGATGTGGCAATTTCAGGGCATAGTGAAATAGAATACAAAGCATTGGAAAAGATCACAAAACCTAAGAACTGAAATTGAAAGATTATAGCATATCAGCTATTATGATCCCAATCATTATGGATACCATACCAAAAAATCTTGGACAGCATTTAGAAAAAGAATATTGTATTCATCTGAATGTTCTTTATCAGCGTGCTGCATAAGAGTCCAAACAATGGGCAATAACCATCCTATTGGCCAGAGGCTGAGTTTAATTTAGCAACTCCTCTTCCCGTGTAGCCCCAATTCGTGGACAAAGATCCAGAGCTGGAGAGGACCGACCTGTGAGAAGACATAAACTCTACCCCAACCCTGGACACTGCCAGAGATAGGGAGGGGTTGGACTCTCGTGTAGCATGCTGAGAAATAACATTCAGGTGAGTACAGCTTTCCTTCTCCAGAATGCTGCTTACAGAGTCCAAGCAATGGGATATACCCAAGAAAATAGAAGTGTCTGGGGCAGTGTCAGTGAAAAGAACATGTTTGTAGCACCCTCCGGCCGAAGGCAGCCTCATCCGAAGCAAATGTATCGATTTTATAATTCTGAATAAACGGGGAGAACCAGGTGGCAGCCCTGCAAATGTCTAGAATGGAAGGCTGGGTGGCCCAAGCAGCAGAGGTGCACTGCACATCAAATGAGCAGTGATGTGGCCAGGCCAAGGACATGCCTGGTAATCACAAGCCAGAGAAATGCAGGCTCTGAGCCAATGGCCAATGGTGGCTGGGATCACCTTTGCACCCAGGGATTGTGGGTGAAAAGAAACAATGATTCCATCTTTTGAAAGGAAGATGTTTTGTTGATGTATATGTGCAGGGCCCTGTGAACATCAAGAAGGTGCCACTGTCGTTCCCTGTGGTGAATGGGCCGTGGACAAAAATCTGGCAAGATTATCTCCTCGGACCTGGGAAACCAGATATTGATTTTTGGGATGAATGTCAGATCCAATTGGAGAATGACACTGTCAGTGTGAAAAGTACAAAGGTCACGCCTCACAGAGAGCCACTATCTCTGAGATCCGTCGCACAGAAGTAATAGTGACCAGGAAGGCTACCTTAAATATAAACTTGAGACTGGTAGATGCCAGAGGCTCGAATGGTGGTGTAATGAATGGTGGTGCAGAACCAAGGTTAAGTCCCAGGAGGGATACCTGTGGACCGTGGGTGGGTGGATGTTAGTTATCTACTATGATGGTAGATAGGGCTGCAACCTGTCTGCACAGTGTATTAATGGCAATACCTTTGTGCAGACCTTCTTGAAGAAATCCCAGGCTGTGAGCAATGACAGCAGAGGTAGGAGAGACACCAGCTGAGGAGTACCAGTGGTGAAAGGCAGCCCAGGTTCTGTCATAGATGCAAGTAGTCAACGAACACCTTGAAGCCAGGATAGCAGAGATGACATCTGTAGAAAGACGTTCCGACCTCAGGATCTCCCTCTCAATCACCAGACGGCCAACTGGAGCCATTGGGGCTCTGTGTGTTGGATGGCCCCCTGGCTGAGGGAGAGCTGATCGGGAGGAGTTTTCCAGGGATTAAGAGGTTCATCAGGTCCACAAACCTCCTGGGCCAGAACGGGGCCACGAGAATCAAGTCTGCTCCCTCCTCTAGAATTTTCCTTATGACTCTTGGAATTAGAGGGATCAGGGCAAATGTGTAGAGTAGGACCAGGGGCCACTGGCAATGGAGGGCGTTGGTCCCTTCTGATGTTGCACAATGGAAGCTGGTGTAGAACTGAGCCAACTGCGCATTTCTTGTGGAGGCGAACAGGTGTATCAGAGGAAGGTCGAATCTGGTTGTCAATTGATGAAAGAGACTAGGATCCAGCTGCCATTCTGACTGGTTGCTTGTGCTTCTACTCAACCAGTCTGCCCGGATGTTGGAATCCCAAGATGTGTTCTGCCAGGAGAGAGAGAAAATGTCTCTCTGCCAAGTCCCCAATGTCTGTGCTTCTCGCATCAGGGCTCTGGAGTGGGTGCTCCCCTGGTGGTTCACATGGGCTTCGGCTGTCATGTTGTTTGTCAGTAACAATCCATGGTGACCCATCAGGTAAGGTTGGAAGCATTTGAGTGCCAGCTGAGCAGCTTTCAATTTGAGCCAATTTATATCGTTGCAGAGATCCTGAGTCATCCAACAACCCTGGGTCACCTGTTCATGAAGATGGGCATCCCAGCCAAATAGACTTGCATCCGTGGTAAGACACTTTGGCTCCTTGAACAAACAGCCTGCCTCTGGGGCAGTCGAGAGCCACCATGTCAGGGAGCAGGGAACATGCTGTGGAACAGTGATCCATCTGTTGAAATTGCTGAGGTAGGACCTTTGGCTTGGCAGTAGCCACTAGAGCGGGCATGAGTGGAGTTGCGCCCAAGGAACAATTGGGAGGCAGGATATCACTTTGCAGAGCAATTATGATAACAGAACCAAAGGAACTGATGGAGATGACTCTTGTCAAGGTTTACAGTACACCTGTGTTCCTGGAGCATTTGAATCATGAATCAGAGGTCTTGGGTTGCCTGTTGGAGGGGCAACGACTGGATAAGGATGTCATCGAGATAACATTGAATCCGGATTGGAGCTGTTCTTAGATGTGCTGCCACCATATCAAGCAGCTTTGTGAAAGTGCGCGGGGCGGATAAGAGTTTGAAGGGGAGGGCTTGGTACTGGAAGTGTTGCCCCGCATAACGGAAGCAGAGAAAACATCTGTGAGAGGGTCTGATGGGGATGTGCACATACGCTTCTCAAAGATCCAAGGATGTTAGTAGATCTCCCTGTCAAATGCTTCCCATGATAGTGTGCAGGGATTGTACCTTGAAGCGTCTGTATTGAATGTGCATATTCAGCCTCTTTAAATCCAAGATTGCCCTGCAGTCCCCCCGATTTCTTGGCCACCAAGAAGGGAATTGAATAGAACTCGGAACCCTAATATGCAGGTGGTACCGATTCTGTGGCATGTATGGCTAAAAGATGCTGGATTTCGGCTTCCATCTGATTTCTCTTTTTGGAGACCTGGGAAACCAGGCAGTAGATGAATAGACAAGGGGGATCTGAATTGAATTCGAGGGTCAAATCTAGGGATACTGTTTGTAAGTCCCAGGTGTTGGAGGTGGTGCAGCACCATTGATTCATGAAGTTGGCGAGCCAACCCCTGATGAGATCTGGGCTGGACAAGTCACTTTTGTCAACAGAAAGGTCAAGAGTTGGCTCCCCTGAAAGGCATTGGGATTGAAGCTGTTGAGAATGGTCCTGAAAGGATTGCCTGTCCTGTGGCCTATCCCAGTGCTATTTGGAAAGCTGATGAAAGGGTGCATGGGATCCGGTGTCCTGACTATGAAATGGCTATGTACGATATGGATACGGTACAGCATTGACTGTAGGCCTGTGGATATGGCCCTGCATCACCAAAGCATAAAAGCTTCATGCTCTTCCATTGCCTTGGTGAGTGACAGCCCATTCCACTAAAAGCGCAGCCACGATGGCCTCCATTGATGAAATCTGTGGAGCAGGGATATGGTCACCTCTATCCCTGTTTATAAGATACTCCAAACTGGATGCCTTCACTTCGGCTACAGAGTACAGAGACTTGGGAACATGGAACAAGACCTCTGTCCACCCTTAGGGCAAACCGGCTTTGTTATGTCCCATTCCTTGGATTCTACTCGGCACACTGGAGAAGGGGCATTGGTCTTACCTGATACACTCCTTCTTGGTGTGCTGAGAGAGAATCCAACCCCAACCTGGTGACCGTCTGGTCCAGAGTCCAGGAGTGGCCAAAGCAGAACAGAAATATGTCAAGTCAATCACTACGCATTCATCAAAACCAGGCAGTCAAGAGAGGTGTGGCCACAGAAGATTGACAGACTCAGTCTCAGAGCAGAAAGGCAGAGTTAACCCATTCCTTGGGTTCTCTCTCAGCACACCGAGGAGCATATCAAGGAAGACCAACACCCCTTTTATGTAATGGTACCATGTTTCTCCAAAAAGAAAGCCAGGTCTTATTTTCTTTATGACTCCCTGAAAAAAACAGAGTTATTATTATTATTATTATTATTATTATTATTATTATTATTATTATTATTATTTAGATTTATATAATATAAAAGAAGGATAGGCCTTCTTTTCGGAGAGTTCTAATTATTGACTCACCTCACGGTGATGGCACCAACAGCCTTGCTCAGCAGGAGCCTGCTGCTGGCCCATTTCTTCTACGGCTGATTTCTGTCACTCACAAGCATCGCTCCTGTTATGTCCTCACTTCCATTGTCCTGCCTGAGCAGGGCAATGGAAGACGTTAGCATTCTGATTGCTTAGCCATTTGACAGCTCAGCTATAAAAGGAGCTGTCCAACAGGCGAGAGTCAGTTTATTCCGTTGGGCTCATTGCCATGAAGTTAACTGTTAATAAAGAGTTGGTTTGTTATGATCCGAGTTGTATCTGTTTACAAACCCAGCAAATACTTATTACTGGCAACAAGGATGAAGGCCTAAAGATGGAAGCAAGATAAGTCCCTAAAGAGTAAAAAGAAAAGAAAAAAAATTGTTGCAGAAGTTCCATTGGTCCGTTGGCAGTTTGAAACTTGAAGGAATGGCTTCCTCACTCAGTTTTCCACCATTCAACCTGACAATGGAACCATGGGAGGCATATGTAGCCCATTTTGAGTTTCTAATTGTGAATGATTTTACTGACCTATCAAAAGAAAGGAAGCGTGCTTACTTCCTTAATTTTTGCAGTCCTGAAATGTTTGACACAGCGATGATGCTGATGGCACCACAATCCATTCACGCAAGAACTTGGGACAATTTCATGACAAAGTTAAAGAAACATTACACCCCTGCCCCACCCAGGATTGCTCATTGACAACATTTCTATTAACTTAACCAAGCAGAAGGGGAATCGATTAACCATTACGTGGCAATGTTAAGGAGAGTGGATTGCCACTGTGAATTTGATAACTTGGATTATTATCTACTTGATCACCTGGTGTGTGATGAACATCTGAAACAGCAGTTGATTGCCAAACCTGAACTGACTTTCAAAATGGCATTTGACGAAACTTGTGCAGCAGAACTGTCAGCGAAGTCAGTAGCCGAAATGAGCAAATAGCCCACCAAATTCAAAGGGGACTACAGTTCAGCATAGCAAAGCAGATTCTCTGGATGATTCAGATGGGGAGGATGATGTTAACCATCTTACTGAAGCGATGAAGACAAGTTGGCTTCCAAGCAGCAAATCTTCAGGCGGGGCATGCAAACTTGTGGGGGAAATCACCCCAGAACAGCCTGTCAGTTTAGGGATGCCCTCTGTCACTATTGCGGGCAAAAGGGCCACATTGCCACGGTATATAGGGAAATTATGTTCTCCGAGGGGGCGATGGATTGACAGCCAGACAACAAGAAGGGCTATTCAAGGCAAGACAGAAGCCAAGACAGGTGTTACACAGTTTTCTGGGATCAAGTCAACAGACATCAGAGCAGTTTCCAGATCAAGCAGCCGGTCAAACAAAAATTGAGCATTACAGTACAGATTGAGGGCAAGCAAGAGAAGTGGACACCGGATCAGCCACTTCCATAGTATCGTGGAGCACGATTAAAAGCTTGATGCCCCAGATCACCAAGAGATGTTTGGACTTTTGTAACCTATGTTTGAGGGATTACCAGGGAATCCCTATTCCCATTGTGGGAAGTGGGAAATTCAAAGTTAAATTTAAAAAATTATCTGGAAAATTGCTGCTAGTCATTGTGGATGGGTCATTACCGAGCCTTTTAGGGTTAAATTGGTTTGAGGCAGTTGGCTTAACCATCCATGGCATTAATTCACTTAAGTCAACAGAATTAAGACTTGTTAATTCATGAATGGTTCCCACTGTTTTTGACGGAAAGTTGGGCACTTACACTGGCACCCCTGTATCATTTAATTTGGACCCCACGGTCTTGCCTTGCCAGATTAAACCACGGAGACTTCCCTTTGTTTTGAAACCAAAGTGGACACTGATTTGGACAAATTAATTGTGCAAGGTATCCTGGAGCCTGTGAATCATGCACAGTGGAAGACGCCCATCGTGACATCCACCAAAGCTGATGGATCAATTTGTATATGTGAGGATTATAGATCGACTTTGAACTTGGCGCTTTGATCACATGTCTATCCGGTGCCTGTGGTCCAACACCTGCTGCATTCTTTAGGTGGTGGGGCCAACTTTACAAAGATGGATTTAGCCCAGAAATACCAACAACTGCCTGTGAATGAGGAAACCGTGGAGGCACAGACTACTGTCACACAGAGGTGCGTTTCAATGCCGCCGCCTCCAATTTGGAGTGTGTGACCCCAGAGTTGTTCCAGTCTGATGGAATGTCTGCTCCAAGGAATCCCCAGGGTCATTCCATATTTTGATGACATGTTGGTCTCTGGGGCCAATACAACTGAAATGATGTTCCGACTACGTCAAGTTCTCAAGAAATTCCAAGATGCTGGGCTTAAACTGAAAAGAGAGAAATGCCAGGTTCCAGTTCCATAGGTTGAGTTCTTAGGATTGATTGATAGCTCTCGCATTCACCCAACAACATCTAAAACCAAAGTGGTTTTGGAGGCTCCACAACCCAAGAACAAGTCTGAACTACAGGAATTCTTAGAACTTTTGAACTTTTATCTGATTTTACTCCCACATAAGGCATCCATCGTGGAACCTCTTCATTGTCTTTTGGACCGTGGGGCGCCTTGGGTGTGGAATGCCAGAGCAGTGATAGCTTTCAAAGCTGTCAAACAGCTTTTAGTTTCCAACACGGCCCTCGCTCAATAAAGTGAGACCATGGCTCTACTCTTGGCCTGTGATACATCACCGTAAGGAGTAGGAGCAGTACTCAGTCATTGGTTGCCCAATGGCATTGAAGCCCCCATCGTGCCCTTTTCCCTAACTTTAGCTAGTGCTGAGCTGAATTATTCTCAGCTTGATAAAGAGGCCCTGGCACGGGTGGCAGGCATGAAAATGTTCCACAATTACATTTATGGTCGTGCATTCGATCACAAACTGTTACTAGGTCTACTAGCCAGAAACCGTGAAACACCACATATTTTATCGCCAAGGATGATCCGTCAGTTTTCCTTACAGCCTACTCCTACACCTTGACATACCGGCCTGAAAAAGAAATTGCTAATGCTGATAGACTCAGCCTTCCTCAACAGATGTTGGTGGAAGACCCTGCACTGGCCTCTCAAGTACTTCTGATTGACTGCTTTCTATTTCCCTTGACAGCACCTGATGTGCCAAGCATTCTATGTGGGACTGGGTGATGTCTCAGGTTTTCGATTGGGTTAAACGACAGTGGACCCCGGAATCCATGCACTTTGAGTTACAGCCACATAGGATCTGGCAACACGAGCTTTCAGTCCAAAGGGGCTGTTTACTATGGGGCCATAGATAATAGTCCCTAATCCACCTAGACAGACTGTTCTCACAACGTTACATTGGGGTCACCCAGGAATTGTATGTATGAAAGCCCTGGCCCAAAATTATCTGTGGTGGCCCAATCTCGATAGGGAGATAGCAGATTGGGTATCCACCTGCCAGAAGTGTCAGGAGTCAAGGTCCTTGTCAACAAAAGAGCAGCCCCGAGAGTGGGAGGAGCTAAGGGCACCCTGGTCCCACATACATATTGATTTTGTGGGCCCGATCCAGGGACAAGTTTTTTTAGTTATGTTGGACACTTATTCAAAGTGGGTGGAGGTGGTATTAATGCCCTCTACCACCTCAGAAGCTATAATCCCAGCTCTGAGAAAATTGTTTGCAACTCATGGGTTACCTGACCTGTTGGTGTCTGAAAATGGGCCCCAGCTGACATCAGCAGTTTGGAATGTTCTTAACACAACTAGGAATTCGCCACTGTTTAATTTCACCATTCCATCTGGCCGAATGGATGGTGAGATCCAATAAAAAAGCTTAAAGTCACATGGGCCCAGGTAGTTGGCAAAACAGGATAGATGAATATTTACTTCATTTCCAGCGGTGCTTGTGGACGGTCACATCGGGACAAAGCTTGTCCCAGGTGATTGGTTTCCTTCCCGTCGGTGGGCTCTGCGGAGCCAAAGGTCGCCCTGCAGGAGCAGCCAACCTGAGGGGTGCATTTCTGGGTCAACAGGGGCAGTGGCAATCGCCCCGAATCGCCCAGATAAGCCCTAGGAGCCACAGGCAAGGAGGCAGCAGTTCTGGCCAAGCACAGAGCGGAGAGCTGCTTTTCAAGTAATGCTTGTGGATTAGAGATGCTACATTGTTTCGGTTGAACTGCCAGTCTGGATGACTTTTCTAGCAATGAGTGTTACCACTTTTTGGATTTGGACATTTTTAAAAGATGCATTTCTTTAGTACTGTCCACATCTGTCTATTTTGAATTATTGGAAAATCGAAGTACAAATTGGTGAATTGTTTGCTGTATTCATTAATTGACTGACTTTAAGATTGGAACAATGCTTTCAAAAGAACCCAAAAACCAGCTTCTGCACCATCAACAGCTACCAGTCCAACTCAGCGCACAGTGGCATCATTCTTAAAACAAGAGAAGACTGAACCATCACTTAAAGACATTTTACAAGCTATTGAGGTATTGAGAAAGACTTAACTGGGTTGAGTGATCAGATGAAAAAAGAATCAACAGAGTTAGACAAGATTTAAAAAATGTACAGCAAACCACAACAGAAAATAAACAGAGAATAGAAAAGGTGGAGGATAGAGCAGAGAAAGTCCTCCTGGTTTATGGGTTAGTCCATGTTTCAATACCCCAACCTGCCCAATATACACCTTCTTGAGCTCCTAGATGAAAAGCTGATTTCTGCCTCAGAAAAAAAATCCCATTTGATCTGTAACTAATTCAGTTTTCTAGAGGGTCAGAATAAGTTCAAATTAAAAGGCAGGCAGTATCTATGTTTAGCCATAGAAGCAGTGAAACTCAAAGCAAGCCTGATGTTTTCTGGTCTCTCCTACAATTTCAGAAGTGCATGGGACAGTGATCCATGCTGTTATTACCTATAATGCATAAAAATTACCTCCCAAAAAAGAAACTTTCATTGCAAAACCCCAAAATTAATAATGTGTCTGTTGTAATCCAGCCAAAACTGAGGCTCAGCAGAGGAAAAAAGCAACAGCTCTGGATTTGCTAAAAGTCTGTAATAAATATACCAGCAATAATACTCAAAACTGAGCAAGCAGCCTGAAAGCTGAATAGTGCAACATTTGTAATATAATTGGTTGCATGGTGTACCTGAAAAATAAGAGCACAGTACAAATAGTATATAACATGGGGTACTGGGTTCGCTTTAAAGTCATTATTATGATCTTTAAAGCGACCCATAACATTGGACCACGGTACTTGCAGGACCGCATG
>JANHFP010339669.1:0-11952 GCA_032468135.1 Calamaria suluensis
CAGCTCCTGCTTGTTTGGTTTGGATCCTAGCCAAGTCCATGCCGGTAATCTTTGTTTTACTTCTCTGCATTTTTTCACGGAGTGTTGTTAACTCCTTCATATCAGACTCTGGCTTGTGTTTTACGTTGGGTGTTGTTTCCTTGCTTAATTGAACTGGACCAGGTCGTGACAAGAATTGTGTACTGTTGGTGTATCTGAGATGGGGTAGATAGCAGTGGATAATAGTTATTTTTCATTCAAAAGTGCAGTAGAACACATTCAGGTTGTCTGCCAGTTGATGGTTCTTTTAAGTAAGGGAGGGAGACCTGTGGTGGCCAATATGTTCTTCAAGCTTTTCCATACAGTTTCAGGTTCATTCGCTAAGAACTCGTTTCTCAGCTTTTCAGAGTAGCTTCTCTTTGCTTTTACCTATTCTTAACATTATTGTTACATTTATTTGTTTATCTGTTGCTTTTATGTTTTCATAAAGGTTTTGCATTTGAAACTGATTTGTGTTGAGAACTGAGATAATTAAGCCACTTAAAAATGAAGTCAAATAACAAAGAATTTTTTTAAAAAAAATCAGTGAAGTAACAGAGACTCTGCTGGAGTTTTCTCTTAATATTTACTTAATACCACCACTTTCTGTTCTGGTGAGTACTTAAGACATTTAAGAGAATTTTAAAGAGCAGAAACAGAATATAAACAAGCTTTAAAATAATTGTAGCATTTCAAAATTTATAGACATTCTAAATACCAAGGGACTGAGGGCTAAATACAGTTCCCATGGAGGACATTTCACAACCTGGGGACAGTAATATTCCTCTCCCACATGGATCTCTGAAGGTAGGAATCTATTCAGAAAGTTATTAAATGAATTAAGAAAGGACCATAGAAGTCACCTGATATTGTATTTCTTTTTTGCTTGCCGAACAAATTTAAGGTCATTTGAGTGAACAAGACAATGAGTTTAACATTGTAAATGTTAAATATATTAACTAAATAAAACACTTCTATAGACCTATATTTCTGCAACAGGTAGCACAATTTAATGTAAAATTGATTTTATTAGGGAGGTGTTGAACCTTGATTATTTTCATTCAGCATCAATGGATTCTCTTAGTAATTTCACTTCACAGCTGGAATTTTGCATAAGAAAATAAAATAGCTATTAAATGCTATTGCTCAGTTATGTAGCTAATAAAAACACTTAGCTATATATTGGTATTGCTGAAAGTTGATTTTTGAGTAGGACAGATTTAGTGATAAGCAGGCCAACCATACCAAATATGGTTGCATATGGAGTTTCAAATCTCAGTCTTTAGAAATTTCAGAGGAGACATTTCTCATTTTGACATTGCAAGTATTTTGAATTGTCACACCAGACTATCTCCAACTGCATTATAGGAGTAACAGAGTATTTGTTTCAATCACATGCATCACACAGATCTTTCTCTTTGCTGTGACCATATGCCATTTGTTTCCAATTGAAAGAAAAGATTCAGGATACATTCTTTTAATATGAACACACATTTATTGTCATGGTTAAAGTGCTAGACAGGAAACTGAGAGACCGTGAGTTCTAATCTTCCATCAGGCACGGACGTCAGCTGCGTGAATGAAGTTGTGCCAGTCCCTCTTTCTCAGTCCAACTGAAAGAGGCACAATTCAAAATAAAGGAGAGAAAAAAATAATCAAAATATATCCAATAATGTAATGGGAAGCATATGTCCATCCTCAAAATATAACTCTACCGAGTGAGGCAATTTGCTCCTGAATTTGATATGAAAGCTGAGCAAATGACTAAGCATATTGAACATTTTCCACATGCCAGAAAATAAGAAACAGCTACTTAAATTTGCTTTCCTCTGTGAAGGCTTTTGGCTTTACTGTCACGTTTCACAATGGAAGATAGAGAAATGCCACAGTATCCAAGTGGCTTCTTTTTGTGTGTCTTGTCTCTTTCTGTACTTTCTATTGTTGAGATGTGGGATCACAGTGCAGAGTTAAAGCATAATCTTTTCTTTCTTTTGACCTGAAAAACTATTGACCAGCAAACTGCAGTATACTGGATTAGATGGATCAATAATCTGAAGATTTCTTTTATTTTCTGATGACTCCAAAATATACCTAAAACAATAACAATAAAAATCCATAAGTTATGCTTATTCTTATCTCAGTTCTACATCCCCTCAGTTCTACATCCCCTCAGTTCTACATCCCCTCAGAAGGGCAATGTTTTGAGTGTGCAAGTGAGATTTTTTTTCTGAACAAAATTTAACATGTAAATCTATCCATATTATTATCTAAGCTATATCCATTTATTTCTACTCTTACACATTGTTTCTCATTTCAGAAGTTTGAGAACTATGTCAGTGTTGTTTCACAATTTGGTAAATAAATAGAATATTAGATTTTCAACCCCCCTAAGAGTCACTATGATCACTCCATACTGAGTGGTAATAATATCCTGTATAAATCCAATAATTCTTAGCACTTTTTCTCAGATGCTTAATATTTCTAATTTTAAAATGTACAAATATTGCCCAAATCAATGTTAATATCCCTAATTACCCTTTCCTTGTATAGACATTTCATCTTCAATTGCTAGTAAAGCTGTCTACGTTGGACATTTTAGTTTCCAAAAGTTGCTTCAGTTTCTAAGTTTTTTCTTCCTGAAGCCTTCTACCATGATATTAAAAACTCAGTCTCTAATGTGCACCTGGAAGTTATCCTTTGAGACTTACTTAAGATTATTACCAGCTGTTTCAGTCAAATTTGTTTTGTTTAGGTATCTGCATGGATTAATAGATAGTGCTTAGATTTTGTTTAGGTATCTGCATGGATTAATAGAGAGCCAGCAAGAAACTAAGTCAACTTTCATAAATCCAAGGAATATTTCTTTTATTTTCTTAACTTTAACCATGACAGGAGGATAGGTGTGGAACTCAAAGATGTTTGACATTTAAAAGAATGAAGATTAAGAAATGATGCCTAACAGATACAAAATGCAAAAAGGTAACTATTAAAGTTAGTAAGCAATTCTTGTGCACTAAATTGCCTGATCATGATAAACATGCTGACATCATTTGTAACCATTTAGGCTTCATGGATTAGAGCATCATTCTAAGTAATTAAGTAAATAAATGAATATTCTTATTAATATGCCTCTCATTTAACTGAATGCACTATAATGACTGTATTATACTGGTTTAGAGAGCAATAGGCCTTTCATTCCTTAAATCATGAAAAACAATTCATCCCTTCCAATTTTGTTTTATTTATTAGCAATGGGAAATACAATACAGCTGCTATACATATTCATTCTCTTGTTTTCTGTGTGTGAATTTTCACACTTTGTTTTCTAATTACTTTATGAAATTGCTTGTTAAATGCTTTTCAGCTGTTAGGAATCTTGGATCAACAAAGTTTTATGGCACCCATATTAAAAAAAATGTTATAAACTAACTAAGAGTACAGATACATTTGAAATAAGATGTTTTAGATGTGAATCTCCATTTTGTTCCCTTCAACAGCCCTGGGCTGAGAGATAATGACCTCAAAATAATTCAATGAGCTTTGTGGAAAAGTGAACTTGGTCTCCTCAGTCCAACAATTTAACATTCTATTATATGAATATAAGGTGTATTAATTGGTATAAAAAATAACAACCAAAAACAAACAACCCATAATCCACAACAGAAGGCAGATCAACAATCAGTAACCAAAGAAAGCTATGCAAATTGTTCAAAGAATTGTACATGTCCAAGGATCACCCAAACACCAAAACTGCCTTTTCAAACTACAGTAAAACACACACAAATTTAAACTGGCTAAAAGAAAATATATGATAAAATGTTAACAATGCAAAATAAAATACCATATATAATAGGCAGAAGGACAATAGGTCATTCAAAAAGTAAGAATAAAGCAACCTTCAAATCCAATTCAAAGCCTGGGAAAAAATTAAGTTTTCCCATTCTGCAAAATTGCAACTAACCTGGTGGCAAGTCAGGTATTTCTGAAGATAGAAAAAATTATCCCCCATGTATAGGGGATAACTTGGAAGAGGATCTTATTAGACAATCTTAAGACTCAGGTAGGAACATATTGTTAGATAACTCAGTCCTAAGTTGTTTATATCTCTTTAGGGCAAAAGCTGAATTTTAAATTGCATCTACAAGGGAACAGGTGCCTAGTATACTGTAGGTAGTAATTGAAATAGATTTAGAAAATCAGTTTCATTTAAGAGAGCCTGGAGTTAATCAACCTCTATCCCTCCTATAGCCTGCTTAGAAAATGTATATTGGCTAATGGCTAAACATATTTTTTTATCCTTGGAATAAAGTTATTTTTAGGAGAAATTAGGGTTAGAATTAATATGTCAATTTCTGTTTGTTTGCTTGTTTATTTGTTTGTTTGTTTACTAATCAAATTCACATAGTTCTTGTTTTCCCTAAAATAAGACATCCCCTGATAATAAACCCAATTGGGCTTTTGAGTGCATGACAATAAAACCAAGCACTCATTTCAGGGTTCAAAAAAAAAAATAAGACAGGGTTTTATTTTTGGGAAAACACAGTATTATCTGTATAAAATTAATTCCACTCTCTGATGGAGTTTGCATAACAGAGATGTTTTGCAGCTCATATTGCTGGATCAAGATGACAGGCAATATTTTTGTTCTATAGCTGTGATGGCAAACTTATGGCATGCATGCCACAGGTGGCACACTGAGCCATATTGGTGGGCATGTGAGATCAGCTCCAGTGCACATGCATCTGCTGGCTGGCTGAATTTTGGGCCTTCCAGTCCTACCAGAAGTCAGCAAAAGGGCAGTTTCTTGCCTCCAGAACATGGCTCTCCAACTTTGGCAACTTTAAGCCTGGTGGAATTTAACTCCCAGAATTCCCCAGCCAGCTTTGCTGGTTTAAAGTTGTCAAGGTTGGAGACCCCTGCTCCAGAGGACGTCTAGGGGTAGTGGAGAAAGCGCTAGAGCCTGGATAGAGCAAAAAATGGACCTACCAGGCACACCAGGCCATCATATTCCAAAAGCGGGGAGAGTGGGAGCAGGGTCCATAGAATTATGGGTGTGGGTACGCATGCATGGTCCCCCCATGGTGGCACTTTTGGCACACAATGGCAAAAAGGTTAGCCATCACTGTCCTATAGTGTTGAAATAATAGATGATAATCATTCCTCATTTAAAAGAAGACTATTTCTACATATTAGGGTATTATTATTGAGACTAATCAGTCCTTGAAGTAAGCAAAAGTAATCCATCCAAAGTTCAGTAACAGCAGCACTGTCTGCATATTTTCCTGCACAGCAATGCAGATATCACTTATTCACCAAAGAATACTCAAAATGTAGCCCTCGTGCATATTAAATTATTTGTATTCATGGCAGTCTTTGATTCCCACTGCAGTCGTACAATCTTAAAAAATAGTGGTTACGTTATTACTTTCCAGCATATAACTTATATATTGATCATTATCACAGGAGTGACATATAAGGAGGGGTGTTGTGAAGAATTGAAAGGTTTGAGAAACTGCATTGTGCATTTTCCAGGGAAGACTAAAAAAATGCTACCCTGGCAGAAGATGTGTGGATAATACAAATGCATATCATTCCCTATGCAGATAAAAATACAAAAAACAGAAATATACACCAAAAACAGATAACCAGCACATAAAAGATCTTCTGCAGAAAATCCAATTGGTTCAGGACTCTTTTCATTTCTTTCATGAGAGAAAACAGATTACTCTTCCAAGAGTGATTTTAATATGTTAACTTTTATGGATACCAAAATAAGTAGGCAAATAAAAGTAGCCCATGCATTAATCTAAAAAGGTAAAGGTTTCCCCTCACACATATGTGCTAGTTGTTTCCAACTCTAGGGGCCAGTGCTCACCTCCGTTTCAAAGCCGAAGAGCCAGCACTGTCTGAAGATGTCTCCATGGTCATGTGGCTGGCATGACTAAATGCCAAAGGCATACAGAATGCTGTTACCTTCCCACTGTTAATGTTGAAATAATTCAACCCCAATTGGAGTTGTTGCGCAGCGGGTGAGTTTTCACATATCTGGCAAAAGGTAGCTAAACAGAGCATGAAGTTGCATTATCTCTGTACCCAAGTATAGTGGCTTAAGTAAAGACACGACACAGGTTTAGACAAAAACTATAAATATGTATTGAACACAGACTTAGTGGTAAAATATAGGAATACAGAGTGTCTTACAGTATGCATCCTGAGGACAAACCTTAGTTACATTAAAACCCCCATACATATATTAATACAAGCATAATACAAAGTATATGTACTGGTTACATCAGAAAGACATGGTGGCATAGCCAGGCATGTGGCTATCCATATGGGGCTGACATGAGCCTAACAGGTCATGAAAGACGTCTGTCAGTCAAAGCCAGCATGAAGCAACAGTGACAAAACAGCAGATTCCTTACTAGCGATACAATCAACCCTAAAAGTAATGCAAGAAACAATGCATAAAATGCAAATATCGATGCAAGGGAAATGGACCAGATGCATGAAAATATGGATAGGAATCATAAGGAAGTTAAATCAGAAATGGGAATAGTCCAAGAAGATATAAAGAAGCTGGATGATCAGATGAAAGAATTTCAGAGCAATGTAGCACAACATGAGGAAAGAATAAAAATTATGGAAGAAAAAATAGGAGCAACGGAACAGAGGTTGGGAGAGACAGAATTTCAGTTAAGAGTGGCCAATAAGGAATTGGAAGAGGAGTTAATCCAACTGGAACTCAACAAATCAGCTCTCTTTCTAAGGATCCAAAATGTGGATAAAGAGGAAAATCTAACAAAGAAAATAAGTGGCTTACTGTAAGACAATCTGGGCTTTGAGAAAGGAGAGCTATATTTTGGAATTGACAAAGTATTTAGAATGTATACAAATTTTGCAAAGAGAAATAAAGTCCTGAGAGAGACACATGTCAGATTTAATAGAAGAATCCTAAAGGAAGAGATTTTCAAAAGGTCTAAAGGGAAAAGAGATGTATTAATTCTTCAACAATTACTAAGAAGAGTCAGAGAACATAGGAGAAATTACAATTTTCTCTCATCCAAACTACAGAAACAGGATATAAGATTCTGGTGGTTAATCCCAGAAGGGATCCTGACTACATGGAGAGATAAGAAGATCTGTTTAGACACCATAGAGAAAGCCCGGGACTTTTATAAAGAATGCTTAGAAATAGAAGAGCTGGAAAAAAGAGAGAGGACAGAAGAAAGCAGCCATGAAGAAGAAAAAACACCAGAGACAGAGGAACAAGGAAGGAACAAGTTGGTTAGAACAGAGAAGGAACTAGAATGATTAGAAGAAAGACTTCAGAGGGTTGAGACTAGAGCCTCGAAGAGAAACTAATGAAAAAAAGGGGTAAATTTAATATCTATAAATGTCAATGGCTTAAATGCACCGAAGAAGCACAATCAAATCTTCCATAAACTATTCAAACTACAGTATGATATTATTTGCCTCCAGGAAACCCATATTACGGATCAGAATAAACATTTATTGGAAATGGCCAAATTGGGAAAATTATTTGCAGCTCTTGCGCCAGAGAAGAAGAGAGGAGTAGTTATGTACATTGCAGATTGGCTTTTTGCAGATAACGAGGGAGGATTTTAATAATAGAAATTGAGATACACCACAGAAAAACATTATTAGTAGGAATATATGCCCCAAATAAAAATAATTTTTTACCATAAATTGCATGAGAAATTAGCTGAACTAGGAAAAGGAAACATGTGTATAATGGGGGATTTTAATGCTATTATGGACCTGAAATAGGACCACAAAAAAGGGGAAAACAAAAGAATCTCAAAACAAAGGAAATATCCTTTCTTCATCTGGTGCAGGAGCTGCAACTGAAAGATATTTGGAGGGAAAGAAACCCCTGAAAAAAACAGTACACCTTTTACTCCCATCCGCATGACTCATGGTCAAGGATCAATATGATTTGGATGGAAAATGAGATGTGCCAAATGATAGAAGAAGTGGAAACTGGTTTAAATGAATGGGTGGACCACAACCCAATATTAATTAGATGGAGAAAAAAAAAGAAGGGAAAGGTGGACCATGAGTCGGGGTGTGATGGGAGAAGAAAGGTACAAAAATTGGATGTGAAGAGAATTGGCTTTTTTTCTAAATACCTTCCTACAAAACATCTGGGACACTGCTAAAGTCTATGTGCGAGGGTTAACAATAGCGTACAGAGACAGGAGAAACAAAGAGAGAAGGGAGAACCAACAACAACTACAGGACAACCTTAAAAAATTGGTATCTGATTTGAAGACTAAACAAAAAATTGAACTAACTAAACATAAATTGAATTTAATTCATCAGGAAGAACTGGTACAGAATCTTATACGATCAAAACAAATTTATTTTGAACAAGCGAACAAGCCAGGTAGATGGCTGGCACATAAATTAAAAACAGACATAGAAGGGAGGTTATATCTCAGTTACAAAATGATAAAGGAGATCTGTGTTATCAACAAAAAGAGAAAAGGGAAATTGTGAAAAAGTTTTATGATAAACTATACAAACAATCAGAAATAGAAGATAATTAAATGCAATTTTTTTTCACAAACACATCTCTCCCTTCTATTGAAAAAGATTTGATGGAAATGTTAAACAGGAAATTTCAGCCGAGAAATTAGGAATGGCAGTACAAAAGCAGAAAAATAACAAAACGTCGGGCCCTGACAGCATACCTTCAGAATTTTATAAAATTTTCTATGAGGTGTTGGAAGAGTTAATGCTCAAAATTTATAATGAGGCAATTGGTAAGGCAACCCTTCTGATGTCCTGGAAAGAGGCTTTAATAACCCTAATCCTGAATCGGCATTTGATTAAGAACTATAGGCCAATCTCACTGCTGAACGTAGATTACAAAATTTTGGCAACTATTATGACAGAAAGACTTAAAAGAATTCTATCACGACTAATTGGACTGGACCAAAATAGATTTCTCCTGAACAGATACATCAGGAATAACATTAGAACAATCATTGACATCTTAGAATTCTATGAAGTTCATCCAGAGAGGCAGCTGGCTCTGATGTTTATAGATGTCGAGAAGGCCTTTGACAACTTAAATGGAATTTTCTATTTAAACAATTAGAATACATGAAATTTGGTGAACATTTATTAAATTGAATAAGGAAATTTACTCAAATCAAACAGCAAAGGTGATGATTAATGGAGAACTAACTGAAAAATTAGCATAACTAAATGAGTCAGACAAGGTTGCACACTGTCACCCCAACTCTTTATTTTGGCCCTAGAAATTTTGCTAATCAGATTTAGGAATGATCCAAATTTGCAAGGAGTTAAAATTAGGAAAGAAGAGTACAAAATACAGGCATTCACAGATGATCTGGTGTTCATCATTGAGGACCCCTTAGAGACTGGAATCAACAGGATAAATGAATTAGACAAATTTGGTAGAGTTGCAGGAGTGAAAGTTAACAAACAAAAAACCAATTTATTAGTAAAAAAACCTGTACCAAACAACAAGAAAGGAAATTAGAAGAATTATTAAGAATAAAAATTGTTAAAAAAAGTAAAATATTTAGAAATTTGGCTTACACTAAGATGTAGAACATTAAGAGAAGGTAATTACGATAAAGTTATATTAAAAAATTAAAAAGACTTAGAATTATGGACAAGTTTAAAATTATCTTTAACAGGAAAGATTGCTGTAATAAAAATGGCTATCCTACCAGACTTTTTATTCCAGACTATACCTATTAAACTGGGTAAAATATTTTTTGAAAATTTAGATAAACAAATTGGAAATTTATTTGGGCAGGTAAAAAGCCAAGAATTAGAAAACTATATCTGCAAGAAATGGATAGACTCACAATGATATTGAATGGCAAAAAAGACTCACCTTACTATGAAGTATGGAACAACTGGTACAAATGGCTATAAAATAGGACGGAGAATATGAAATAAACAATATACAACAGAGACATTGATGAAAATGGACAGTTAAGAAAAGAAAATAAGCCTGCAAGGAATAAAACAAATATTTGAGTACTGAGCTTCTGAGCTTGCAAATACATATCGTATGGATATGATCACATGTAATATAGATATATCTTTTTCTCTTGTATGTATTTATATATCTTTTTAAATTAATTTTAAAATAATAAAATTTATTTTAAAAAAATAGAAAAAGAAAACTACATCTGCAAGATTCCAGGCTCAGAGGGGGCTTCGGCTTACCAAATTGGGAAACATACTATGAATCAGCGGCAATGATTTGGATTAAGGAATGGGTGCAACTGGCTAATAAAAGAATATTATATTTGGAAGGACATGACCTTCAGGTGGGTTGGCACACATTCCTGTGGGGGGACCAAATACAATTGCACGGATATTTCCGAAGACACCAGATTAGGAATGCCTTAATTAATGTATGGAGGAATGTTAAAAAGAAATACTATTTGAAAATTCCAGGGTGGGTGTCTCCGATGGAGGCCATAGTCTATCCCAATCATATTGATCTAAAGAAAGTAATTAGATACACAGAACTCTTGGATGAAGAAGACAAATTGAAATCACAGAAAGGATTAGTAGAACAGGGGATTAAAATAGATTGGTGGCAGTATACTCAAATTTCAACAATAGAAAGAAAAGATAAGTCAATAAAATGGGGTAACTAAGAAATTAGGGGAATTTGACAAAATACTGTTAGGGACAGAAAAAAAAGATGATCTCCAAAGTATACAAATATTTAATGTATCTTAAAACAGAGAAAGAAATGTTTAAAGAATCAACTTTGGGTATAGTATCAATTTGGATCAATGTGATAGACCAGTGATGGCTAACCTTTTTGCCATCGCGTGCCAAAAGTGGGGGTGCCCGGGGGGGTTTGTGCATCCGCGTGCCCATATCCATAATTCAATTCACCCCACCCTTCCTAAAAAGGCTCTGGAGCCTGGGGAGAGTGAAAAAGGGGCCTTCCCCACACCCCCAGGCCCTCCAGAGGCTGGAAACAGCCTCTTTCCCGACTTCTGGTGGGCCCAGAAAGTCCGAAAATTAGCTGGCCAGTGCCCACATATGTACCAGAGCTGAATTAGGGCAAAGCTTGCATGCCCACCGATATGGCTCCCTGTGGCACCCGTGCCATAGGTTCGCCATCAAGGATCTAGACATTGGTCCTGCTCTATGGTAATCCCTAACCTATGGAACATTCTTTCCCCACGAGATCCAGCAGGATCCCAATCTCCTAGCTTCTAGAATACTCTGAAAAGCTGTTTCTTCATTGGGATAGGGCAGTAGCGGGTTGCTCCCAGTTAGGACCGGTTCAGGTGATCCGGTAGTGGTGACGGTAAGATGAAAGTGAACCGGTTCTCTACATCCATGAGCTGGGCCCTCCTGCACGCCCCGGCACTATTCTGACCTTTATTTTGTCATTTTTCATGCAGCTGATAGGCATGCCTCAGCTGTTTTAAAATGTAATGCGCTTGCGCAGAGGGAACCTGTAGTAACACTGCTTGGAACCCACCCCTGGGGTAGGGTAAGGCTGTAACCCAGTTGAATTGAATGTGGAAGTGTGGAGATGTATTGCTTTTGGGGCAGCAGGGATTTTTGTTGGGCTTTTTATAGTTTGTATACTTTCGCTATTGTTGTTTTTTTATTTAAAAAAAAATAAGCAAGCAAGCCACAGCAAAAAAAAAAGTTGCTCATGCATTTAAATATATAAAAGTATTTTAGAACAGCCTTTAATATTAAACACAGGAATAGTTTGATTGGCAAGCCATTGGAAATAAATGAAATACTACAATTGAAGGTTGTTGATGGGTATACCACCACCCTGCTGTGCATAAAGGTAAAGGTTTCCCTCGCACATATGTGCTAGTCGTTTCTGACTCTAGAGGGCGGTGCTCATCTCCATTTCAAAGCCAAAGAGCCAGCACT
>JANHFP010344693.1:0-11924 GCA_032468135.1 Calamaria suluensis
TGGAGGTCATGTTAATCTTCTGGAAGGACAAAAGAATTAAAATAAATACAATAATGAAAGCAGAAGCTTTCATCAAAGAATAAAATCCTTCCAGAAGAAGAAAATAGAAGAGAAGGTGATGATAAAGAAGAGAAGGTGATGATAAAGAAATAAGAAACAGGAGGAGAGGAGAGGCCAGTGACTTGACCCCAGGCGAGGAACAGTCGCAACACAGGGGAGGCTGAGATTATAAAAAAAGAAAGAATTAAAAATAAAGATAGTTATATAGCAATGATGGCTAACCTTTTTGCCATCGCTTGCCAAAAGTGGGGGGTTGCTGGAGGGGTTGCATGTCCATGTGCCCATACCCATAATTCAATTCACCCCACCTTCCCTAGAAAGGCTCTGGAGCCTTGGGTGGGCTTTCCCCACCCCCCCTAGGCCTCCAGAGGCTGGAAACAGCCTCTTTCCCAACTTCTGGTGGGCCTGGAAGGCCTGAATATCAGCTGGCCGCTACCTGCATGCACATCAGAGCTGAACTAGGGCAATGCTCGCGTGCCCACTGATATAGCTCCATGTGCCACCTGTGGCACCCATGCCATAGGTTCGCCATCATGGTTATATAGGGTAAATGGTGAAGATATAAATAAAAGATGTCTGGAGCAGATATTGTCTGATAGAAGTCCAGTGAAATGGTTAATATGAGTGTTTTCATTTTACACTAAGAACTCATTGATTTATTTTATGACTAATATAATTGATCTAACAAAGAAATGATATAGGTAAATAGTTTAAGATATATTATGTTATATCCGATTTTGGATTTAAACATATTTAACCCCGAATGATAGCTGCTATATGAAAATAGATATTTCCCCTTTCCCTTTTTTATTTGAAAAACCAATAAAATATTTTGGACCAAAAAAAATAATAACTTTATCATCAATGCCCACATTCATGACCTTTGCAGCCTACTTCAATCATATGATTGCCATTTGTCTTTGTCAGACTTTTTTTCCCCCTCTTGCAGAGAAAACAGATTAGACAGGAAGAGATTACAAGACAGTAACAGGCACACATATGCGTCAAGAGCAATGTGGTGGCACATGTGCCTATATATAACAGTCAGGTATTTCATAATATATCACCTGACTAATGAGGTCAGTGAGTCTATTAGGATGTAATTATGATATAATAGGGTAGTTATATAATAGTTGTGAAGGAACTAAGAGGCAGAGTCCTTTTCTCAGCATATTAGCATATATTTATCTATTAGCAGATCTAAAATCTGACCTGCACCTATATAAAATCTTTGCCAGACCCATACTGGAATATTGTTCATCTGTCCAGAACCCTCACTGTATTTCAGACATCACTACAATAGAGAGGGTCCAGAGATACTTTAATAGAAGAGTAGTCAAATCCTCTGCTCGAAATAAAATTCCCTATACCACAAGGCTTGAAGTGTTAGATCTGGACAGCCTTGAACTACGCCATCTATGTTCTGATTTATGCTTAGTTCATAAGATTATTTATCAAAACGCCCTACCCATACATGACTATTTTAATTTCAACCACAATATCACAAGGGCTGTCAATAGATTCAAATTAAATGTAAATCACTGTAATCTTGACTGTAGAAAGTACGACTTATGTAATACAGTTATACAGTAAATGTCTGGAACACCCTACCTGATGCTGTTGTTACTCTTGCTAATCCCCATGCTTTTTCCCTTAAATTGTCTACTGTGGACCATTTTTAAAGAGGTCCTTAAGGGGGCATGCATAAGTGCACCTGCGTGCCTACCATCCCTGACCTACTGTTCCCATCCATTTGTAATCATCCCATGTGTTTATGGCTATGTTTTGCCTAATATATATCTTTAAATAATTTTTGTGCCAATGTCTATGTTTATACTGTTACTTGTTTCCTTCTACTTGTTGACAAATAAAAATAAAATAAATAAAGAAATCTTGGCCTTCTAATTTTTAAACAACTAAATTAACATATTTTCCCACCACAATTCCGCTAATACAATACATAATACATAATACAAATATTAGCACTAGTATTTATCCAATATAAACTGTTTATTTGTTTAAATGTTTAAACTATAATGAATTTAGATAAGTTAAATCTTTAAAAATAAGGTGAAAAACATTTATTTCAGTGTTAATATGGGTTCTAAAATGTTAATAAGGATAATCAAATAGCTGAGTGTTGATGTACAACTGAAAAGTGAATGAAACAATTTAAAATATATCAATAGGACTTAGACCTATATACTGATTCATGGTGCTTTAACAGCCCTCTCTAAGTGGTATACAGAGTCAGCATGTTGCCCCCAACAATCTGGCTCCTCATTTACCCATCTCGGAAGGATGGAAGGCTGAGTCAACCTTGAGCTGGCGAGAATATAAAAGCTGTTTTTAACCAAGAGATTAATGCGTAACACTAAGGTCTTCACACTTTCTGCAGGTAACATGCAGTGGGAATCTATATTTTTATGGCCCTATGGAATATTATGTAAGTTTTCATTTCTTGGTTCCCCCTTCTTTATACTACAATAAATATTCAATACTGTATAAACATTTAGACTCACTTAGAAAGCTTATTGTATGTGTTTGTATTTGATGCATAATATAGTGCATGTATGAAATCCATTATTGCCTGAATTTGGTTAAACTTCTGTTTTGGATCTGTTGTGGTTTAGTTGTGCCATTGCTGCAAATTCTTCTAGTTTGAGTTCCCAGACAATATATATGTTGTATTCAACAAACGATATTTGCAATATTCAACAAAGTTCATCCGCACAGTTGTAAAGGTGTATCCCAATATATTAGATATTAAATTTGGAATGAAATAATCTTTTACCTATATACTCCGGAGTGCACTAACAAGAAACATCATATTTACCAAGACAACAATTTTAGTTTTCTTGGAACTTGTTTTTGGATTTTGACTTTTTGACTCCATGCAGACATATTTGTGATTTTGTTTTCCCTAGGAAGATATTTGGTTTAGAGGTTTTTAACTGCCACTGCTCAACAATATCCTGTAAAATCTAGCGTCATAAATGCACATGGATCATATTTAATGCAATGATTTTCCAAAGGGCTCAATGTTGATTTTTCTTTAAAACATTAACCAGGTTTCTGTGGAGCAGTGGTGGGATTCTACAAGTTCGGGTTGGCTGAGGTGAACCATTAGCTCCGACTTTCAGCCATGAGTGAACCGGTTTGCTCTAACTTTGAAGTGGGTCCATCTGCCCCTGCCTTATACTCACCTATATTTCCGAAGCCCAGCTGATTGGCATGGCAAAGTGGATCGCCACACCTCAGCTGTTTTCCTTGCTGACAGCAATGCAGAAAGTGACTTTTCTCGAAACTGCACAAATGTGCTTACTGTGCATCCGGCGCACGCACGCTCATCAAGCTGGTTGTTAAACTGGTAGGATCCCACTCAATGTGGGGTAATTGCAAACTATTGTTTATGTTTGGATATGATATTGGCTTGTAAAGAGAGTAACAAGCAAGGATCTATAGTTGGATTTAGATGGTAACCTTTCACTTTCCAGTAAATTAAATGGTGTGAAATAAAAAGAGGCAGAGGCAGAAGCAGCCGCAGTTTAAAGGTCAACCTTCACACAAACTCTTACAGTATATCTACTGTATATGTGAAACTGGACTTTTAGAAGTTTCTTTTCCTGTCCATTAAAATAATTACTATTTCAAAAACCACTGTCACCTTTAAAACAAAAACCTCTCGGATTTTGGTTTACTTTTATTTTTGCATAGGAAGAAGGTTAGTCAAAATGCATGCATTAAGTAATCTTTTAAATTAAATTAAATATTATTTTTATAAAGAAGGAACCGGTAAGACCAAATTTCTCTTTCAGTGTTTTCTTTTCCTTTTAGCTTGTTGATGGTTTAAAAAGTGGTCATAAATGCAGAACTTTACATTTCTGCATGCAGTGTAAATATATCACGATGGGTCAAGAGATTGTTGTTTATAACCTTGTGAACTCTCAAGCTTCCTCTTTCTGTTATGTATTCAAGATGGACAATGATTAATGTGTATAAATGTTATATATTTATATGTATGGGTGTAGGTATGTACATATGTGTGTGTGTGCAGCCTGTCTATATGTCTGTTATGTATGTGTACACTTTTGAGAGTAGGCAACAGAATTTCATTTTTAATGTGTGTCAGTGTGTCACAGTAAAAAAAATAACAATAAAGGTTATCTATATAGTTCAGTTTTTAACCACTGCAGCATTTTTTCCACTTTAAAACAATCTTTAATGCTTAGAAGATGTACATGAAGAATGAACAACTTCTTACTCTTGTAGTTCAGTGCTACTTCCCTCTCTAAGCTTCTTTTGAGTTTAGACTCCTGAAAATAGAGAAATAGCTCAAGTAGAGGGATTTGAATCTGGGATAATTTTTCTTATGACAGGTGTTTCCATATATTAACTTAATGATTGTCTTAACCTGAGTTTTAATGGGGATCCTTTAGCTTATTGATTTTGCAACCTGGAAGATACATGTTGCTGTAGCTTTTCAAGCTATTTTTTGCTAGCAATCTAGATTCAGACCTTCAAAAAGCAAGAAACTTCTGCAAGACTTGATAAATTGGAGGTTCATAAACTATTCATCCTGTCAAAGTACCCATGTGACTATATGAATTTAAACCATCACAGAGCTTCATCCCAAGCCTGTATTAATGGTTTACCTTTGACAATGCTACAGAGAAAAATACATTCCCCTATCAGAACTTCATTTGAACTTCAAGAAATTGGCTCTGTAACCCACATATCACTTCATTGCTCTCTTACATTCCATATAGTTTTGATCAAAGCTTCCATCGCATGTTGTATGAAATCTTGTACACCAAGACCATTATCTACCTACCTACCTACCTACCTACCTACCTACCTACCTATCTATCTATCTATCTATCTATCTATCTATCTATCTCCATTAGATTAGACAAATGTCTTATCATGTTTTAAAACAGTAGTTGGAAAAAAATAGTAAGACACATTTGCAGAAAATCCTCACCAGCAGATTGACTCAGCTACATTGTAGCTTAGATGACTAAAAGAAGAAAACAATCTTCTCACTTACTGTCTTCAATTCAATCAATGTTATTACACATATTTAGAATTTAAAATCAAGTGATCTAAATTATTGCATAATTCAGTCTTGGTGAGTAAGCACAGTTGCCTGTACCATACAGCCAACATTACGTTTCAATCTTATAAATCAACCAAAAGAACTCAACATTCAAGGATTCAAATAATTTTAGCTTGATACCACATATAACAACAACACAACCAATTCTAGAACGTTCAGTAGGGGAAAGAAACACTCCTGTTCAAAATGCAGAAGGAAAAAAAAACCAATACAAATACAGCATTAGCAATGCAAATTAAAAACAGTAAAGGGGGTTTTATATTGTGGCTTGGAATTGATTGATTGAGTTAGTCAATCAATATATATATATATACTCTTCAACATCACCATACATTATACAAAGGGATAGAAGGGGAACTAATTAAATTTGCAGATGACACCAATCTGAACAGAATAGCCAACACTTTAGAACAGAGGTCTTCAAACTTGGCAGCTTTAAGAGTTGTGGACTTCAACTCGCAGAATTCTTCAGCCAGCTACACTCAGTTATTCTGCATTTCCAAATCTTGTTGTAGCAAATCTTGCTAAGCTGGCTGGAAAATTTTGGGAGTTGAAGTCCACAACTCTTAAAGCTGCCAAGTTTGAATACATCTGCTTTAGAACATAGGGTCAGCATCAAGAAGAATCTTAACAGACTTGATCACTGGGCCCTATACAACAAAATGCAATTCAGTAGTGAGAAATTAAGGTTTTATGCATAAGCAATAGGTATAGAACTGGTGGTACCTGGCTTAACAGCAGAAACTGAGAGATCTAGAAGTCCTAGTGCACAATCACTTAAGCTTGAGCCAGCAGTGTGCTGCAGCTGCCAAAAAGGCCAATGCAGTCCTAGGATGCATCAACAGAATCAGGCTACAAAGATCACACAAAGTGATCATACTGCTTTGGTAAAACATACTTGGAATACTTTGTCTAGTTATAGTCACATGATGGGAATCTTGGTAGTAGAAAGATGGCAATGGAAAACAGTTTCCTACTAGCAATAAGAAATGGCTGAATGAACTTTCAGGCTAAATGACTAACACACATACAAGCACCAAAAGAGCAGAGGGAGAGAAGGAATTAAAACAAAAACCTGCAAACCCACTGCATCCTGTTGCATGTTCTTACCAGATTGGCAATCATCCAACAGTGTATCAATCAAAAGTCAGGTAATGTAGAATTCACATTATTTGGCCTTTACCAGATCAGTTTAAAGACAATGTGGTTATACAAAAGAAAACTTCTGTTGTTTCCACTTGCATTTCCTGCTTTGCAAAAGTCACTTGGCCTCACTGAGGCTTTTTAAAAGCAGAAAGATTTTTGAGACTGGTGAGAAGCAACAATTTTAGAAAGTTGCCTCAAGATCTCAGACATGTGGGGAATCCAAATCAAGGGTTTATATCAGAGGAATGACAAAAGAGGGATGCACTTTTGGTTTTCCTGGTTCTGAAAAAAACTAAAGATCAGCGAAGGAAAGTATTTTTCAGTGTGAGAGAAACAACAACTCTCCTCTAGCAAGTTCAGTAGCGGCCATGTTCTTTTCCCACTAGCTTCTCATCCCTTTTCTCTTAAATTGTGTCTCTCATTTTGTTTCTCAACATCTCTACTGCCCCACGGGAGAAAATCTAGGAGATTTACAACATGATAACTTATATCATGCCCAGCTGCTATGTGTTTTTACAGTATGTTGTTTTATATTCTGTGTTTTAGGTTTCTATTTGTTTAATTGTAAGTCATCTGGTGTCATATAAAAGTGAGGTGGGTGGTTATATAAATCAAATAAGTAAACACGCACACACACACACTATAAAGCAAATGATAAGAGATATTCCCCCCAATAGGGCACATTTCATAAATCACTATTGATCAAGACAGACTTGATAGCACCACAGCAATGGCTGGATGATGTTGTAAATTAATATAAATCCCTGGTGGGGGAAACTGCCAGGATCAACCAGTTACTGAATCCGAGCAGAGGTTCTCTGAATTTTTAGAGTGGTCGGATAGGCTTCAGTGATCTAATGAAAGAGCCCACAATGTTTTTTAACAGTTCAGTAGCTTTTTCTCAGAACTTTAATAGTCAAGTTTGAAAACTGCACACAGAATAGGATTCCTCACCAATGTTAATTAAAAATCTGATCTAGCAAAATTTTAGAATCAGAAAATTTAAACTATATACAACTCACTTAACATTCTAAAGTTAAAAGACACAAACAGAAATGCTCAATGGAAAAGTTTCTCCCCCCTTCCTCCAGTTCCTCTATTCTCTACTTCCTCTCTTTTTGTATGTCTGCAGATCTTGGTATGGGGGAAAGAGCGAGGATAACAAAACAAAGGCTTAAGTGTTTACATCCTAACTATGGTATTACTTACAATTCTGCTGTGCAGCAACTTGGCACATAAAAATGAATTAAACAACCATTATAAAAACAAGTAGAAAGACAAAAAGCCATAGTAATACACATCGTAAAACCAACGTACTAAACGGAGGATTAAAAATGACCTCCTCAGCCATGGAGCCATCAAGACAAATCTCTGATTCCTGGGAGACCCATGCCTGGCAGTATAACCAGAGGTGGGTTTCAGCAGTTTCTGACCAGTTCTGGAGAACTGGTAGTGGAAATTTTGAATAGTTTGGAGAACTGGCAAAAACCACCTCTGGCTGGCCCCACTCATTTGTGAAATCTAATTTGTTTTACTACCAGTTCTGTGGGCATAGCTTGGTGGTCATGGTTTCGCTTGGTTGACATGGCTTAGTGGTCATGGCAGGGGAAGGATACTGCAAAATCTTCATTCCCTCCCCACTCTTGGGGGTAGGATATTGCAAAATCCCCATTCCCATCCCACTCTGGGGACAGCCAGAGGTGGTATTTGCCAGTTCACTGAACTTCTTAAAATTTCCGCTACCGATTCTCCAGAACCTGCTGGATTTCACCCTGTCCCTGCCCCATCTATTCTCTTCCTCCTGAGTTCCAGCTGATTGGAAGGAAATGGGGATTTTGCAGTAACCTTCTTCTGGAGTGGGATGGGAATGTAAATTTTACAGTATACTTCCTCTGCAATACCCACCAAACCATGCCATGCCCACCAAGCCACACTCACTGAACTGGTTGTAAAAAAATTTGAAACCCACAACTGAGTATAACCAGTGTCAAAAGAATTGAGACCAGTCTAATTTAAAAGAAAGGATATTCTATAAGGCATGCACCATAGCTAAGAAGGCACATCTTCTGGGACCCATCAAATTTATGTTTCCTAGGTGACGGTATCCATAGCGTGCCTTCTGTGTGATATCTAATAGGGCAGACTGATGTCATCTGGCTTCCTTAGGCACAGAAATTTCAGATTCTACCTTTTGGATCAGTTCCTAGCTTCCAAACCTTGCAATTGTTTGTTTTCCTGGCCTCCAGATAGCCTGACTTTGGAACTTCTTTTCCTAAGAGAAGCTGGGAAAAACATCTATCTAGTAGTTGCCAGCCATCCAGCAGTTTCACAATAGAGAAACCAAGACGTCCTCAATCAACAACAATATGCTCACCTGGGCTTGGGAACTAAGTAGGAACAGTGATTAATACTTGGACAGGAGATCATAGAGAACTTCAGGATTGTAGGCAACACCATGAAGTTGAAAACTGTTGCAAAAAAAAAAAAACCTTACAAGGATGTGTCTAAGAAGGCAAGAGTGGTTAAGTTCAACTTAATGAAGACTCAACTCCAAGACATTTCATGACCTTAGCCTTTTCAAGGCTATTTAAAGCATGAACATTCCTCTTCTAAGTAGTTTCCTTATAGCAAACTGCTATAAACTTTTTAAACTTAAATCAATTTTTAGTTTCAATGTCAGGGTTCCAAGGAACACCCCCAACAGAAATAAAACTCCAAGACAGGCATCTTCCATTTTATTAGAGATGTCATATTGGCATGCCTGGGAAAACCGGAATCTGAAAGGCCGACGGGTGTTCCCCACCCAAAGAAAAGTCAATGTTCCTTCCCCTGCACCCACATGTCTATCACATGGTCCAATCAGATAACCATCCTGACTGGAGTTGTTTCCCAGTCATGCCTCTCTAGATGTAGGCTGAATGTCCTTAACTCCTAGGGAAAAGAATGTTGTTATGGCTACACATCTCACTCTGAATCCATCCAACCCCCCTTTCTGTTTCCCACAGCACATCCATCCACCAAGTGTGGCAGCCCTGAAGATCCAAAGTAAAAGATGGCCTACAGGGCTGACATACTGCTATTTTGATTGGAAAAAAGTATGGTTTATAATATGTTTGTATATGTAGCAATCAGACTTAAAATTGATAATCAAGTTACTGAAATATTGAATAGTATTTGCCTTTAGAATCATGTAAAACTAAAGGAACCAGCATTTTTTTAAAAGCCACAGATCAGCATTTGGTAGATCTCCCTGTGAGGGCTCCCTGTGAGGAGCACCCAGAGACTTCAGCTAGTGCAGAATGCGGCCGCGTGGGTGGATACAGGGGCATCGCGGTTTACCCGTGTGACCCCTCTCCTACACGAGCTGCATTGGCTGCCGGTGATTTTCCGGGTTCGCTTTAAGGTTCTGATTATGACCTTTAAAGCGACCCATGGTATAGGACCGGGGTACCTACAAGACCGCGTTCTGCCAGTGGTCTCCCACCAACCGGTGCACTCTCACAGGGAGGGGCTGTTGAGGGTCCCAACGGCCTCCATGTGCTATTTGGTGACCCCAAGGGGTAGGGCCTTCTCTGTGGGGGTGCCAACCCTCTGGAACGAATTACCTCCAATGCTGCGGATGTTCCCTGACCTAAGATCTTTTTGTAGGGAGCTAAAGACCTGGCTCTTCCAGCAGGCCGGCCTGGGGTGACCATTGGGGGATTTTGAAATGGGGGATTTAAATTGAAATATAAAATTAGCTGTTAATTTTTAATTAATTTTTAATTGAATTTTAAATTGGTTTTAGTAAGGATAGCCAAATCTAATTATTTTAATTATTTTAAATTGTATATTGTTGTGTTTTTAATTTACTGTCAACCGCCTCGAGTCTTTGGAGTTGGGGCGGTATATAAATTAATTAAATTAATTAATTAAATAAATAAATCATAAAGACCTTGAAAAAATATTCCAATGCTGGGATGTGTTTACACCTATAAAGATCAGAAATATGTAAACAATACTTTTCCTGTGAAATTCTATAGAAGTAAAAATTAGAGTTTGAAACAGTAAAATAGAAAGAATTCTGATTGCTTTTGAACTTTGGTGTTGAAGAAGACAACTGAAACCAAGCAAATATATTATAGCACAAACCAATTCAGAGTTCTCATTTGACATGCAACGACCAAGCTGAAATTATTATATGTTTGATACATTATGCAAAGAAGTTCATAATGGAGAAGTTCATAATGCCAAGAAGTGTGGCATGAAAAAGAAAAGGCACAATCACCAAAAGGCAATGTGGTTGGATTCCATGTTGGATGATCTAATAATATCCTGGAGAAAATCCATCTAGGTGGTCACTAAGAGTAAACATTAACTTAATTGGACATATAGCATGTCTCTGATACATGGGTATGCATATAAACATGTGAGAAAGGGAAGGAAGGAATGCAGTATCAAAACATATTTGTTTAAACCATTGTCTGTTAAATAATCCACAGCTGAGTTATAGCTCTGTGTCACAAATTACCTGCTAAATTAGAAGAGTTATATAAAGTTCAAACGAAAACCAAACAAACCATATTATAGGCTTGGTACAATGGATTAATTCAGCCAGTACACATATATATATATAAGATGTGAATGACTGAATATGGTAAATCAGTTAATAACATTTGATTGGAATTGTATATCACTCTCATTGCTTTTTATTATCCCGTCTACTTTTTTTGTGTGATATTTGTCAGTGTGGACTGACAAATTTATACTCAATGGTCTTGACAAACATGTAAGTGGGTGGAAGTGTGGAAAGATGTGTAGTAATGTGCAATAAAGTGAAATATAAGAACATTTGAATGTTCTGTGTTCCAACTGAATAAAATTTTAAAATATTTTAAGAGTTCTTATCATTGAATATTTAAAATTAATGGAGCAATAGGAGATAGAACACACATACAAAATCAAGGGGATAATAATTTAAATATTTTTTTAAAAAAAGTCTGAGCAAACAATGGAAGCAACCATTGAAGATGGTTTCTGAAACCTCTGCTTGCAGAAAAAGCAATAAAACTAAATTTAGCAGAGATGTCAATATCAACAGATAGATTTCAACAAATCTCATGAACCGTAAAGAAAAACCTAAGAGGCAATCGGTTTGGGACTTTTTTTTTCTTGAACAAATAAGGCAACATAGTTTTTACATTTAGCAACCTGAATGAGCAACAGCAACACTATTTGTTAAGGCCATACACAATGCACTCTTTTGCATTGGTCAATCTGCCTGCAAAAAAACCCAAATAATTTTTTCTGTATTGGGCAATCTGCCAGAATAAAGCACAACACAAACATATATCAAACAACGATCACAATGTAACATGAGTTCACATGATTTAGACCATGCCATTTATATACAGGGTTTCCAAATCTCATGTAATAAACAGGCTTCTTACTGGTCTCCTTTCTTTTCTCTTTGATTTAGTTCATGCAGGTTAATCACATCCCACAGAATATTTATGGAACAGGGACTTCCGCTTCCGGTTCCACCGTGCTCGGTCGCAGCGAAACTTCGCTGCGCCGACCCGACGCTCCTGGGAGCCCCCACCGGGGCACAGGAGGGCTC
>JANHFP010345996.1:0-10000 GCA_032468135.1 Calamaria suluensis
TAGGTTTTCCTGCCTGGGCAGGGGGTTGGACTAGATGACCTCCAAGGTCCCTTCCAACTCTTATTCTATTCTATTCCCTCAAAAGAGCAACCCAGTACAACTTTGCAATTCTTCAATCACCACTTTGTCTCTCCACAATGACGACATGTTGAATTATCACGGACAAGCATTATGGGATAAATCAAACTGTTTCAAATTGTATATTTTGTACTGAAGGGAGAACAATAGTGAATACTGGAAAACAGAAAGGTAATTGGTAATTGGTTCCGCTTGATAGTTAAAAAAATATGTTTGGCATTTAGCGTTAGGAACTTTACATATTTTAAGAAAGGAACAAAATAATTTAGGATATTATCAAACCAATATTTCTGATAGAAACATTGATATCTGAGCTGTTTGTTTGCATAACATGGATAAAGCTTTTTATGAAGTAAATAATTTTTAATATGTGGAGCAATACTAGCACAGATTAAAACATTAATGGAGAGAACTATAGAAAAATGACATATATATATAGATAATGAAGTTCTTTCAGGGAAATGTTCATTAAGTAAAAATTATAGAAGCCATTTACCAAATCTTTCTGTCTCCCCTTCTCCCAAAAATATTATTATAGTTTTACCTCAGAGGTGCTTTTTTGCCTCAGAAGGAAAATGAACTGTTTTCGCCTCAGAAGGAAAATGAACTGTTTTTCCTTGAGGAAGAAGAAAACATTTTGCTTCTCATCCAAGAAGCTTCACCAGTTCTGATGGCGGGGGGAATCGAAGGATAGATAATGACAATTGAGACTGATCTTAGATATCATTTCCTACCGTTACCTATCCTTCCAACCCCACTCCCCAACCACCATCAGAACTGAAGAAGCTGAATGAGAAGTTAAACATCTTCAAGGAAAAACAAAGTCCAGTTTGTTTTGAAAAAGCACCTTTGGGACAACTATGATCTGAATGATTGAGAATCTCCACTTGAGATACTGTAGTAGAAAAAGTGCAGAGAAGAGCAACAAAGATGATTAGGAGGCTAAAACATATGAAAAATGGTTGCAAGAACTGGGTATGTCTAGTCTTATAAAAAGCACTAGGGTTGACATGATATCAGTGTTCCAATATCTCAGGGGCTGCCCCAAAGAAGAGGGAGTTAAGCTATTCCCCAAAGCACTTGAAGGGAAGAAGGGAAGAAAAAGGAAAAGAAGCAATGGGTGGAAACGAATCAAGGAGAGGAGCAATTTAGAACTAAAAAGAACTTCCTGACAGTTAGAACAATTAATCAATGCACCAACACTGGATATTTTAAAGAAGTGATTGGATAACCATTTGCCTGAAGTCTTGTAGGGTTTCCTGCCTAAGCAGGGGGTTGGACTGGAAGACTTCCAAGGTCCCTTCCAACTCTGTTATTCTATTCTAGTTTTAGTACAAGAAACAATGATGGCAAAAATCAAGAATTAATCCAATCCACAATCCAATCCAAACATACAGTATTATGGAAAGATGGTAAAGTGCTGAATAGCAAAGGCTGCTAGTCAAAAAATCTAGAATTTCACAATCATTGGACCGAAAGGATAGGACAGATATATGATATTCAGTTTTGAAAAAATAAAATATACCTTCCACTACTTGCAGCTTGTTCTATTTGTTCATCCTGTTTTGAAGAAGACCGGCCAAATATCTTTTTTCACAATTCTATCGCGATAATATTTTGGATTAGTATGTAAATTCTATCTGGCCATGTGTATTTGTGCCTGTGTGTTTAATTCTTTGATTTGCATATTGATGGCAATTCATTCTCTCACTAACAAGACATCAGAAAAACCTCAGCCTACACATCACACCATGCACCATTTTTTTCTTAGTTTACAAGAAGAAAAGAAACATGCATTTTTTTTCAATATTTACCTTGAAGGGTCTAAAGTCATCCATAAGTTTCTAGCTCAGAATGTAGACTGGATCTTAATGAGATCTATGAGCAGTGCTGGTACATCACTGTCAGAAACTGCAAATAGGCTATTGGAGTTTATATTTACCCCATAGCATCCTGGGATTGTGCAAGTTACCAACTCAGGGCCTTTATATTTGATTAGCTTTCCCCCTCCCTCAAAAAAAAAATATGACCAGAAAACAATCCTACAAACAAGACAGACAAAAAATGTAGATTTTTTTTTGTCCAGTCCTAGCCTGATGGTCCACAATCTGCATCCCAATTTTGGGAAGGCTTTAAAAAAAACTGCATGAAGAGAATCAGATGGCAAGAAAGAGGAAATAAAATGAATTTAAATGCATAAACAAGTTCAGGGAGAGGAAAATCCCACGTTTTATTCAAAACTTTATTTTGTTTTTGGTCTGAAGAGCTGCTACTGACTAATGTAATACTGAACAGTTTGCAGCCTGGAAATTTTTTTAAAGCAATAAGTAGCTAGAAAATTGTGAAGCTCCTGCTTTTGTTGTGAATTTCACCTTCCTCCCTGTTTCTCCCGTTTCTTGGCATTCTGTTGCAAGTTAAACTTTGAATTTGCTCTTTAGAAATTATAGAAAATCCAAGATAAGGCAATTCATGTAGCTCAGGGTTGAACTGGGGAGTCCTTGGTGCTTTCTGAGCTTGATGGTTTTCTTGCAGATGTTTCAAGACCCAATTAGGTAACATCATCAGTGCTACAAGAGGAGGAGGACTGTGAGGTCCTTTGTGGTCTCTGAGCTTATTTGATTTTTGAAGATGGTTTGTGACCCAACTAGGTAACATCAGTGCTAGATAGGAACAGAGTTTGGGAGTGGAACAGGTAGAGGAGGAGGACTGTAGGACCTTTGGTGCTCCCTGAGTTTGATTTTATTTCCTTAACTGATCAGGTAACATCATCAATGCATCATTTCACCACCCAAGCTAATATCAATAGCATATCACTGCAATTATGGTGTTATTCAGTTGAGTAAATGAAATATCTGCAAGCAAACAACCAAGCTCAGAGAGCAGTAAAAGTAAAGGTAAAGGTTCCCCTCACACATATGTGCTAGTCATTCCTGACTCTATTGGCCGGTGCTCATCTCAGTTTCAAAGCTTCAGAGCCAGGGCTGTCCAAAGACGTCTCCATGGTCATGTGGCCAGCATGACTCAATGCCAAAGGTGCATGGAACTCTGTTACCTTCCCACCAAAGGTGGTCCCTGTTTTTCTACTTGCATTTTTTATGTGCTTTCGAACTGCTAGGTTGGAAGAAACTGGGACAAGTCATGGGAGCTCACCCCCGTTAGGTGGCGCTAGGGATTTGAACCGCTGAACTGCCTACCTTTTGATCGACAAGCTCAACGTCTTAGCCACCAAGCCACCACATCCCCTAGAGAGCAAAATGGAAAGGATGAAAATAGTAGTCAAACTTAGAACTTTCTCCAAAACATTCCTGCTCTGGAACACTCATTTGTCCCTCTTGTAATCTTAGACCACAGCTGGGATCAAGGATCATTTTTTTACAATTCTTCATCTCACTGAATTTTAATTTAATCTCTGTTGCAGTGCCTATACTCTGGAACATATTCCCCTAGAAATCCTTATGGCTCCCAGTGCTGCAAGCCTTTGAAAAGCTGGCTGTCTTCCCAGGCTTGGCACAGAGTGATAGATTAGCCCCTATAACTTTTTGTTTGGCTTGTTTTGTTTTTGTTTTATGTGATTGTTCTGGACATGCTTCATTTGTTTCTTTTCAATATTCTCATTTTTATTATATACATTACCCAGAGTTCACTGGAATCAGTCTTAAAAAAAAATCCATGCAAATAAATAAATGTTGTCATTCATGCAATTAGTTTGGAATTAGGATTAGGATTGTCTAGCATAAAAACCAGGTCCAGATATCAAGATCGAATTAAATTATTGCTAAATAGCCTATGTACAGGAATCTTCTCCGCTAAAGGCTAGCAGCTGTTTTGAGTTAGAAATAATGGAATTCAAAGGGAGCTGGACTGAGCATTTTTGTGACTAAGTATGGATTCTAGGCTGACCCCTATTTTGATTCTGCCCCCAGTTTTTTTCATGCCTTCTCCTACATTTATTTTTAATTTATTTTATTTTATTTGTTAACATGTACAAGGAAACAAGTGTAGACATAGACGTTGGCACAAATAATTGGCAAAATTAAAGGATATAAATAGGCAAAACACAGCTATAAACACATGGAATGGTTACATATAAATGGGGATAGTAGGACAGGGATGGTAGGCACGCTGGTGCACTTATGCATGCCCCTTTAGGGACATCTTAAGAAATATGAAAGGTCCATGGTTAGGTAGTTTAGAGTAAAAGGTATGGTGATTAGTGAGACTAACAATAGGGTCAAGTAGAGTGTTCCAGACATTTACTACTCTATTGCAGAAGTCATACTTCCTACAATCAAAATTTGAGCAACTTACATTGAGTTTGAATCTATTGATAGCCCTTGTGATATTACGGTTGAAATTAAAGTACTCATTTACATGCATTTACATGTCCAATGTTAATGCATTGGAACTGTGAATCATAGTTTGTTTGTGTGTTTTTAAGACAGAAAGAAATGTAACCTGCAATTATACTGATCATAGGGAAGAGATCTTTATAAGCAGAGAAGCAAGATGTGTGCTTCAGGCTGGCTTAAATGGCTGAGCTCCTTTGTGGGACATGCTATGATTAGCCATGCCCCTGATGGCTGGCCACACCCCTTGGTTATGCCAGTTTGATGTGTTATTGTCTTGCTGACACCTCACCAATACTGTATATATTTGATACTATGCTTGTACTAAGCAATGTGTGTGGGGTTTTCTGTGTAGCTTAATCAAGGTTTGTCTAAGTGCATGATGTAATATACTCTGTATGTTAAAGTCTGTTTCTATAAGGTTTGTGTTTAATATATGTTTATACATTTTGTACAACCTGTGTCGTGTCTTCACTCAGCCTTTGAGTTCACCTCCTAATGGGGAATTGCAATTACATCCTCTGTATCAGCAGCCTTTTAACCGGGGTATGCTAGCTCTTCCGCTGCACATGCACCTCCAATTGGGGGTCTGCATTATCTTTCACTGACAAAGTAGGACATTTTGGTAAATAATTTTATGAACTAAGCATAGTTTGGAACATAGACAGCATAGTTTGAGGCTATCCAGGCCTAAAATTTCAATCCTGGTGGCATAGGGAATTTTATTTTGAGCAGAAGATTTGATTACTCTTCTAAGTACATCTCTGGACATTTGTTCAGGGTTGGATATTTGTTTGTTGAGATTGGCTGTTTAATTTTTACAACATTAAATCTGAACTCCTGATCAAATCAAAATTCAGAATTCAAGCAATGGCCATCTGGCTGTGAATTCTGAGAACTGAAGACCAAACATCTAGTTGGTGTCCAATTTGGGTAGGGCTGATCTAATTCACTGTCACAAGAGTAGAATAATCTGTAGAGAATAGCAAAGGTGGTCTTGATAAAGAGAAGGAAGATGGGTTGTTAAGGCAATGGACACATAAACATGGTTTAAGAGTGTACTAATATGGAAATGTAAAAAAACGTTTAAGCAAACCCACAATTCACATAAAGAGAAAAGAGAGAAAAGGGGAAGCACATTGAAACTTGTAAGATTCTCTTAATATATCCATTCTAATCAAAGTGGGTTTAGGTCTAAATGGTATCTGCTGCTTAGTTTAGTCTACACTTTGTAGGCCATAACAACAAATTTGGGAGAAGCTTCCAGTTTGGCTATATGGGTGGACATGTATTGGGATGGCTCCTCATCCCAGTGTCTGAATCCGTTCTTCCCAGTGGGTTCTTCGGAGTCAAGGCCAGCCTGGATCACTCTGTGGGGACCAAATAAGTCCTAAGAGCTGGAGGAATCAGAGGCAGCTGACAGCTGATGGTTGCCATCTTCAGTGGAGCAGCATGCAGAGAAAGTGAAAGCGATGCAGGGCAGCTTGTGTATTTGAGGTGAGACCTTGTTTCTACTGAGCTGAAGTCGGATGACTGTTCAGGCAGGGAAGAGGATTCCACTTTAAGGATTGGAAAAAAAGATTGGGAAGGGGAAAGGGAAGTTTCCCCCTCCCTTCCATGGATTGGTGGCGGTATCAGCTTTCCCCCCCTTCAGAGCATTGGCTGATGCAAGAAGATGGGGATTTTTTGCAAAATTCTGGATACTTTCACCATGAGCTTATGAACTGATTTTAAAGTTTTTGACATTTAACCCTTTGTTCTCAGCTGAGTGGGTGATGCACCCCTTCTTGTTGGGGAGGAGAGTGTTGGATTGAAACTTGATACCTGTGAGCTGGAGTTTTGTTTATGGTTGATGTCACTTCCCTTTGAGAGTTCCCAGCAGAGAAAGAGCGCTGACCGCAGAAATTATTACATTATGATTTTTTTTTTCAAAACAACAGAGGCTTGGCTTTTGTGCCTACATTGGTTAAAAGCTAACAGATAACAGCTGCACAACTTGTCTCTTTGCCTGGGGGAAATACCCTTCTTTCTGCCCTTGGCTCCTCTGTAAAGTGGATCTTCTGAACTTTTGAAACTTTTTCTACACAACTTATTCTGCAACTGTCTTCAGCTGCCTTCCCAATTGGATAATAATTGGATTAAAAATTTGCAGACCATTTGGAGTACAAATTAGAAAGTTTAAATTAGGGACAATGCCAGATAAAGGTAAAAAGAAATAATATTTCATGTTTTCTTCTGCTCTTGCATCTTCAGCGTCCAGCCCAGCTGTGCAAACATCATATTCACAACAAGAAAAGACCGGGGCAGGACTAACAGAAATGGAAAAGCTGACATAAGCAGTCATGGGACTGATAGAATGTCAACACCAGGGTCAGATGGCCCTGCATTTAGATATATCTGGTTTAAAACAAGACATCAAGAAAGACTTTGCAGAGTTAAAAAATGAACGAAAAACTGTACAACAAATGGCAGTGGACAATAAACAAAGGGTGAGTAGGGTGGAGGAGAGGGCAGATGGGGTAGGTAAATATATTCAGTTAATTCAAAAAGAAAAACAAGATCTGGAAAATTAGGTTGCCTTCGTGGAGTTGGAAAGGTTGTCCATTTACTTATGATTTCAGAATGTGATTGAGGAAGTGGGGGGAGGACCTTAAAGACATTATGAGTAAAATGTTGGCAACTTTTATTGGAAGGGAGAAAGATCAAATTTGGTGGGACATTGATCAAGTTTATAGAGTCAACTCAAATTATGCCAGAATAAACAATGTTCCAAGAGAAATACATGTTAAATTTCTCAGGAGATCCACAAGAGATGAGGTGCTGAGGATGCAGAGGGGGCAACCTCTGAGGTATGGGGGCATGGAAATTGCAGTGCTTAAACAAATTCCAAAAAAGATAAGGGACACTAGGCGCAAGTACCAAATTCTATCAAAAATTTTATTTCATAAAGGAATTATGTTTAGATGGTTGATGCCAGAAGGTATGTTAGTATTCTGGAAGGATATAAGAATTAAAATAAATATTACAATGGAAGTGGAAGCTTTCCTAAAAGAACATAAAATCCTTCTAGAAGGGGAAGATCTGGGAGGAGGTGATGAAGCAATGGCGAGAGACAGGTGGGGGTGGAGGTCTGCGGCCCCTTCTCAGACAGGGAGGGGATGCATCACACAGGAAGCTGAGATTACAGGATAAAAAACAATGATAGAAGCACTTGTTTGGTAAAAGGTGAAGGTGCCAATATGAGAAGTGGAGTCTGAGTTTTAATTGTGTTTATATCTAAAATGGTTGGAGCACAGAAGGTCAGATGGAAGCTCAATGGAACATCTAATATGAACAATTTATTATATACTATGAAAGTATTGCTATATTTTATACACTAGCTGGTACCCATGCTTCGCTACGGTGACTACGGTACTACCCTTTCTCTTTTCTTTCACTTTCAATCTCTCTCTTCCTTCCTCCTTCCTTTCCTCCCTCTCTTCCTTCCTTTGTTTCTTTTTCTTTTTCTTCCTCCCTCCCTCCCTCCCTTTCCTTCCTTCCCTCATTCTATTCCTCCCTTCTTCATCCCTCCCTTCTCTTTCCTTCCCTCTCTCCTTCTCTTCTTTCCTCCATCCCTTTCCTTCCTTGCTTCCCTCCTTCCTCAATTTACAACCTCCACAGAGGCCAATATTTCTGTCGCTGAGTGAAACGTTGGTCAAGTCGCGGACAGACTGCCTTTGGGGCGGGGAAGGGGGGGGGCGCCCGGTGGAGGGAAGGCTTCTCATTCCCGCCCCCCGCCCCGACTTCCGATCAAGAAGGGCGGGGCAGGAGCCGTCCTGCCCAATCATCCTTTTGGTTTGGGAAGCATTTTTTGGGGTCTTTCGTTCCCTGTTCTTTGGGTGCCGGGCGGCAGGCGTGGGAAACTCTCAAAGCAACAGAGACACTCGTTCATATTCTATTAAACTCTCTTGGCTAATCCGAAAGGCTGGCTGGTTTACTCCTTCCGTGGCTCCTTACCGGCTGGGATAAAAAAAAGGTGTTGGAACAAGCGGTGCCCTTTCGGCCTTCCTCTTCTCGTTCGTTCTCCGCCCCTCCCCTCCCCAGGTTCCTCCTGATCATTCGTATTTTTCCTCCCTGTAGTCAATGGTCAGGTAGTCCATCAAGAATCTGGCCACGTAGAGGGCAAAATTCACCACTGGATGAGAAAGGAAAGGAAGTTAGGCGTTTCGAACACATGGCTCCAGGCAGGGGAGGTGTCCAATGCCCCTTCTGCCTCTTATTTCCCTCCCCACCCACACACCCCAAAAACAACAGCCCTGTGAGGTTGCGCTGAGCTAAAAGACAGGCCAAAGTCACCCAATTGGCTTTTGTGCCTAAGGCAGAACTAGAAGTCACTGTCTCCTAGGGTTTGGGGTCCCAAAATCACCTGGCCGGCTTTTTATGGGCAAAGCGGGAGTTGAACTCGCTGCCTCCTGATGATTGACTCAAAGGTCATCCAGCTGCCTTTTGTGGCCAAAGGTGGAACTAGAACTCGCAGGCGCCTGGTGATTCCTCACCACAATCTCGTGTGATGGATCAGGCTGAAACCGACGCACCGGCCCGAAATCACCCAGCCGGCTTTGCTGCATAAGGCGGGACTAGAACTCAACATCTCCTGGTGGTTGGTCCAATCAGCCGCCCAGCTTTCATGCCTAAGGTGGGACTAGAACTCACCCTCTCCTGGTGGTTGCTCCAATCAGAATTTTGAAGGTTGAAGACCAGAATATTGAAAGCAGACTAGAGTTGAAGCCCTCTTAAAGTATGCCGGCTGGGGGATTCTGGGAGCTGAAGCCCAGCCCTCTTAAAGCATGCCAGCTGGGGGATTCTGGGAGTTGAAGTCCACCCCTCTTAAAGCATGCTGGCTGGGGGATTCTGGGAATTGTAGTGCACCCCTCTTAAAGCATGCTGGCTGGGGGATTCTGGGAGTTGAAGTCCACCCCTCTTAAAGCATGCTGGCTGGAGGATTCTGGGAGTTGAAGCCCACCCTTAAAGCATGCCGGCTGGGGGATTCTGGGAATTGTAGTGCACCCCTCTTAAAGCATGCATTCTGGGGGGATTCTCTTAATTCCTCCAGATGAGGAAACACCACCCTAGATGCTGGAGGGATTGGAAACCAAGCCATAGCTAACAGAAGCTGGCCTGCTGCCCTGGGATTCTCACTCCTCCTGGCCATCATCTTACCTAACGAGGTCAGGGCCAAGCAGGACAAGAAGCCATCATCCGCTTGCAAGGTGTAGACGCTGGATAGGAGGGCCAAATAAAAGCTGATCACGTGGGAGAACTGTCAGAAACCCAAAGAGAAGGGGTGGCTGTGCATGTGCGAAATGAATGGTCTCCCGTGGCAGAGAGCCAGAGCTTTTCCCCCCTCCCTCCGCCGATGTTTTTTTTAAAAAACAAAACATTTTAATTTTTTTTACCCCCCCCCCCCGAAAGAAAACGGGAAGGCAACAACGGCGCCGTCGGAAACCGAAGCCTCTCGCCTCCTGTCGCTTCGTAGCGGGGGGGGGGTACTCCAACATTGGCAAGACTCATGGACTTTGACTCCCAGAATTCCTCAC
>JANHFP010348207.1:0-11904 GCA_032468135.1 Calamaria suluensis
AGGGGTTAAAATTTCAAGTCTAGACCAACTCACTGAATTATTCACTGTGGAGGAATGGTTGATGAAATTGACAGAACTTGCTGAGATGGCCAAACTGCCATCTATGGTAAAAAGAAAGGTCATGGGGTACATATGAACCAGGCTGTGGTTGAAGACATCTTACAAGGAACATTTCACAGAAGAGAAACAGTAGGCAAGCTTGTTTGTATAAAAAAAAAAGGAAGTGATTTTATGACATATGTTTTCAATGATTAGGAAGAATAGGTTATACAAAGAAGGAAATTATGGATGTCCTGTTAGAGAGAGAACTTTGATTAAAATTGTAGGTATAATTGCCAAGAGGAAGACCAGAAGTCAGTTGTCTCTTACATTCTCTTGGGGTTTTTTTTTCCTTTTCTAACAAGTTGGGAAATTAATCAGTGGAATGGCTTGCCTTCAGAAGTTGTGGAGGCTCCACCACTCGTGGTTTTCAAGAAGAGACTGGGCAACCATTTGTCAGAAAAGGTATAGCATCTCCTGCTTGAGCAGGGATTTAGACTAGAAGACCTTCAAGGCCCCTTACAACCCTTTGATCTCTTATTTTTTTCACTTTTACTATATATTTCTCTTTGAATTTATTTCTCATTGTACCTATAAAAACTTAATAAAAACTATTTTTCAACAAGAAGTCAATGCAATCCAAGAAATTGGACAGGCTCTGCGACTTGAGAAGAAGTGGAATAAAAAGAAAGGAACACGACCTTCAGAACAGGAAATGAAGGGAATGCACTTCCAGCGCACACTGAATTACTTACAGTCTTGGTTCAATAAAGGGAATGCTGTTGAAGTAGATTGGGTAAACCTGATGGTGTGTTGCAGTGAGGACCACATTCACGAGATGGTCTCCTGGTCTGTAATAGTTCAATGGTCTTAGTCCTTTCCGCGGCTCCAAACTCAGGGGGCATTTGGGTCTCAGCTTCCCATAGTTTGCCTGGGGCAAAAGCATCAGCATTATCAACAGCAAAAGCAGGGAGACCATTCCACTACTCATAACCTTTTCGAAGCAACAACAATCAGAAGACTCCCAAGTACTCTCATAACATGAAAATTTGTCACTTGCTGTCCTGATTCAGAGCCCAGACAAACATCACCTGTAAAGGGGAGAAAAGAACATTCAGCAGCATAGCCCCTGCCAGTCTTATAACAAATGCTGAGCATGACCTTTGCTGATGCAACGTCCCGTGCCTCTTGCCTCAGTCTAATGTTTACCTAAAAGGCAGTTGCACAAGATGTAGCAGAAGAAGTCTCAAAAGAGCAGCATAGTGATAATTACAGTAAGAATCAACATGTCCTTTGAGGGATCCTCAACTTGGTCTGTGGCTCCATATTCAGAAGTGCAATTGGGGGAAAAACATGTTTAGAAAAACAGCTCTAGAGGCACTGTTCTGCAGAGGTTGATGCTTTCCTATTGGGATATGTCCTAAAAGTGATGCTGGTTGGTGTTCCTTCAACCCTCAGGCAATTCACTTATTGGTTTTAACATCTAGATATACTGTTAGGATATGTGTTTTTATTTATTTTTTTATTTTTATTTTATTTGTCAAGTGTGTATTAGATTGTGTGTGTGTGAGAGAGAGAGAGAAAGAGATAGTATGAATTGAATATGAAGAGTTGGGAGTAATTAGACTAGAAGCATGTTCCTTTGATTACTTTATTAACAAAAGTGCAAGAACAAAAAGCAACGGCTGGTTTGGCGCGGCCGCTCTTATACCCGAGCAGTCCGAGCTGCCAGCCACTGACATGCCTTTAAACTTCCTGCGCTTGGCATGAGGTCCGTGATTGGTGGTTCTCACTTCGAACTGATTGGCTCTGTTGCCAGTCCCTCAATACTCAACACTCCTCCTCCCTAGTTAATACTAACCAATCGTTGTCAATGTGCTTAACGTAGTCCCGTAAATATGCAGGTCACGTGCGTGCTCTACTTGACCTGCGCAGCTCAGTTGGTGTTTGGTTTTCTTCGGGAGCGATCAAGTTCTTTTCTGGTCTCTTGCTTGGGCCAGAATGTTCTGGAACTCTCACTCCCTTGTTGAGTTTTCTTCTCCACTTCCATTCTCGCTTGAATTTACTGCATTTTCTCCTTCTCTTGGACTTACTGGTGGTTCTTTTCTTTCTTCCATGTCACCGCTTTCTCTCTGGATTTCTTGTCCAGCTTCTGTCCTTCTCTCCAGTAGATGCTGGTTATTCTCTCTTCTTTGGTCAGCGGTTTCGTGGTGTTCATTTTCCGAGCTGTTGTGGAGGCTGGATCTCGTTTCCCCTCTCATTTTCCTTGCCTGTAGCTGGTCGATGTGTCTTTTCCATTCCTTCCCATCAACCGTGGTGACTCTGTACAATATGGGACCAGTTCTCTGTGTGATTTGAGCAGGAACCCATAACGGTTCACCATTCAGGTTCCTCGCATAGACTTGGTAATTTACCTGGAACTCCCTGGTTCTGCTAGTGGAGTCTACAGGTGTCTCTGAGGTGTATCTTGGGTGTAGTCTGTCAAGGGCAGTCCTTAGTTTATGCCCCATCAACAGTTCGGCTGGACTTTTGTTTGTGTTGGCGTGCGGTGTTGTGTGTTGCGCCATCAACACCCGGTCGATCTTTTCCTGGGTGTCTCCTGTGGTCAGGCATGCCAGAGCTTCCTTGGTCGTCCTTACAGCTCTTTCCGTTTGTCCATTCTGTCTCTGAAGCTACAAGACCGATCAAGTTCCACCTGAAATTGACAATTCCTAGATTTTGGAGTCCTTCTTTAGGGGCCCAACGATTAAAAAAGGGAAATTGAGTTTTATTCTCAAGCACATGTGAAACAACTTTATAAGTGACCTGAAAAAGAAAGGGAAAATGTTGTATTTCGTTTGGAGCCAGATCAAGGCAAAAATATTGGATTCTCTGCTGTGCTATGAATTCTCTTTGTACTGAAGATCCATAGAGAAGACAATCATTCCCATTCTTTTCACCCTTTGAGCCTATGTGAGTTCTATCTAACAGAAATCCTAAAGGTAATTGGAGTGAAGCAGGGGAGAAATGTAAAATTCCTTGCTACCGCTTCTTTGGGTGTGGCTTGGCGGTGGGTGGGTCATGTGGCTGGGTGGCCATGGCCAATTTTTATTTTATTTACTTTTTTCATTTTAAAAGTATTTTTCTACCCAAGAATTTGCTGGATTAGGTAGGAAAAATGCCTTTAAAATGGGGGGGGGACCATGATTGTACAGCTCTGACCTGATCCTCGGAGGCTCTCTTTAAAGGCATTTGTTTCTACCTAATCCAGCAAAAACTTAGGTAGAAACAAATAGCTTTAAAATGGGGAAAAAAACCTCTTGACAATCACATAGAAGGGGCAGGGGAATGGCCAGGGATTTTTACTACCGGTTCTCTGAACCACCCACCACCATCGCTTCCGGCTCAGCCGAACCGGTCCGAACTGAGGGGATTTCACCCCTGATGCACACATACATGAAGAGTAGGGAGAATAGACAAGATGCACGAACTTTAAAATGCTTTATTGAGCAACAGTAACATGTGAATAACAGCAACGGCTGGGAAGCGCGCGGCCGCTTTTATACCTAAGCAGCTCTCGGCTCCCAGCCACTGACAAACCTTTAAACTTCCCGCGAAAATCGTGCAGTCAGGGATTGGCCCTGCAGTCCTTTGAATCGATTGGCTAGGAGGCCTGTCAATCAATACTTAACACTCCTTCCCCCTAGTTAAGGTCCCGCCAATCATTGTCAATGTTTTTAACGTAGTCCCGTAAATATGCGGGACACGTGCGTGCCCTACTTGACCTGCGCAGTTCAGTAGGTGTTGGTCCTTGTTCGCGGGCGGTCGAGTTTTCCATTGTTCCTCCCTCTTGAGTTGGAACCTTCTGGAACTCCTGCCCGCGCTTCGGGTTCTCTTCTTCCCTTGGATTTAACTGCGGCAGATGTCCCTCTGTGGATTTTTCTCCGATCTCCGGACTTCCTTCTGGTAGGCCTTGGTTTATCTCGCTTCCGCAGCCTGCGGTCTGGGCAGTCCCATCGTCTGCGTTGTTATGGAGGCTGGATCTCGCTTCCCCTCCTGCTGGTTCTTCGTTGTCTCCGGTCGAGTCGGGGGGCGGCCGGATTCTTCTACGTCCCTGGTTTTCCGTGCTTGGAAAACCAGGGACGTAGTCTGCGCCACTCTTTGCCATCTTCTGTGGTAACCCTGTAGGAAATGGGACCGGTTCTCTCAGTGATGCGAGCCGGTACCCACAGTGGTTCTCCGTTTAAATTTTTTTCGTAGACTTGATCCTGGTCTTGGAATTCCCTGACCCTGCTGTTGGAGTCTACTGGCACCTCTGGGGTATACCTGGGGTGCAGTCGGTCCAGAACTGTTCTAAGTTTCCGGCCCATTAATACTTCTGCCGGAGACTTATTTGTTGTGGCATGTGGCATGGTGTGTTGAGCTAACAGGACACGGTCAATTTTTTCTTGTGTGTCCTTCCCGGTCAATCATGCCAATGCTTCTTTGGTCGTTCTCACTGCCCATTCCGCCTGCCCATTTGTGGCTGGGTGCCCCGGATCTGACAGAACGTGTCTAATCCCCAGGTCCGCCAAAAAAAATTCAAACTGGTTGGAAGTAAATTGCGGCCCATTGTCGGACGCGACTATGTCCGGCAGGCCATGAGTGGCAAACAACCCCCTTAGTACTACCGCCTCTGAGGTAGTTGAATTCATCAGGTTGATGTCTAGCCATTTAGAATAAGCGTCCACTGAAATCAAGTACATCTTTCCCTGACATGGCCCTGCGAAATCGATGTGGATCCTGGACCATGGGCTTGACGGGGTCTCCCAAAAATGAACTGGTGCGGACGGTGGAGTTGGTCGGTTATTTTGGCACGGTTGACAGGTGGCCACCCAGGATTCAATGTCCTTGTCTATACCTGGCCACCAGATATAACTTCTGGCTAAGGCCTTCATTTTTACTATGCCTGGGTGACCTTGATGTACTCTCTGTAACACGGCGTCTTGGAGTGTTCGGGGAATTATTACTCTGTCCCCCCACAGTATGCAACCTTTTAATGAAGACAGCTCTGTCTGTCGACGTTTGAACGGGGTGAATTCTGCGTCCACTAACTTTTCGGGCCAGCTGCGAAGGATCCAATTTGAAATTCGCGCCAGCTGCGGGTCTCTAGCCGTTGCTCTCGCGACTTCGGCTGCCGTGATGAGGGCTCCGGGGTCGCTCTCGATGTGGTGAATTGCTGTTTCTGGCGCTGGTCTTCCACGGGTGTCGGCAGCGGACATCTGCTCAGGGCGTCGGCATGGCTGATGTCCCTGCCGGGCCGGTGTTTCAATGTGTAGTTGTACGCCGCCAAGAACTCTGTCCATCTGAGCATACGCGGCGAGATGATGGCTGGGGTTTGTCGGTCCCCAGCGATGAAGCCCAGCAATGGTTGGTGGTCTGTAACTAATTCAAAATGCCGGCCGTACAGATACTCGTGAAAACGCTTGACCCCGGCCACTGCTGCTAGGGCCTCCTTCTCGATTTGCCCGTAGTTTCTTTCGGCTTTGGTTAATGTTCGCGAGTAAAATGCAATGGGCGCCTCCAATCCGTTCGGCATTTTGTGGCTTTTTCTTTTTCTTTTTTTATGGGTAACTGTACCCAGTTTTTCAAACATAATAAATAATAATGGACATGTCAGGCTTTTCAAAAGTCATTGCAAGTATAAGGAAGAACATTCTACATACATCTACAAAACAAGCATAGTAAACAATGAAAACAAGAAAAAATATTTTAGAACATAGACAAAAATATACAAATCTTATTTTTTTGAGCATAAAGAATGACCAGAGAAAACCTTGGCCAGAAATGTTTGCGGAATAGGAAGGCAGCTTTGTCTCCCTCAATTTGATAAAATAGTTTAGTTCTATTTAGTTCTATCATTTTAATGTCATTGCACATATGTGCATATTAGAATAGTAAATGCTGATATGGTGAATAACTAAATCAAACTCGAAATGAAACCTCTAGGTTACCTGTTTTAACAGAGAAACACAACAGTTCACAACTGAAAATGATAACTCTACAACTTTGTGTATTGTATACAGCACATAAAACTGCAGCTATAGAGTTTCACAATTTGTGCTACTTATGATTAATGTAAAGCCTGTATGATGTTATGTTAAACGCAGTAAGAAATTAAGAACAATTACCAGGAAAATATCCATGCAATGTGTAAGTTTCTATTTATATTCTCAAGGGCTAAAACATTTCTCTGCAGACCCAAGACGGATAGGTCTTGGGTGTCAAGGGCTAAAACATTTCTCTCCTTTGCTCATATTTGTCTTGAGTACCTCAATGAAGCTATGAGCTATGTTGTGCAGGGACACCCAAGACAGAGTATGGTATATACAACAAAGAATTTGGATTAGATAAAATATTATTAGGAATGGAGGAAAAATTGATTTTGAAATTATATAAACACCTATTGGAAGACAAATTACATGAGGAAGTAGTCAAGGAGAATATGATTGCCTGGGCCCAAAATTTTGGTTGTAACATTACTCTAGAACAATGGGATAAATTATGGGATGTGAACTATAGGCTAACAATGTCAGCTGCCTATAAGGAGAACATCTACAACAGTGATGGCGAACCTACAGCACTCATGCTACAGCTGGCACCCGGAGCCATATTGCTGGGCACACCAGCACAGCTCCAGTGCCCATGTATGCACTGGCCAGCTGATTTTTGGGCTGTTTCTCATCTCCAGGGTGGTGGGGAAGGCCCGTTTTTTGCTCTCTACTGCCTCCAGGGCCCCTCTAGGAGTCAGAGGAGGGTGAAAATGGGCTTTCCCACCCCCCTGGAGGTGGGGGTGCACATATGGGCAGATGTCAGGGCACATAGAATTATGGGTGTGGACATGCAGGTGACCTCACCCCCCATACTCCCCCTGCTTTTGGCACACAATGGCAAAAAGGTTAGCCATCACTGCTATACCAGATGTTCTACCAACTCAATGAAGCTATGAGCTATGCCGTGTAGGGCCACCCAAGACGGACAGGTCATAGCAGAGAGTTCTGACAAAATGTGATCCACTGGAGAAGAAAATGGCAACCCACTACAGTATCTTTGCCATGAAAACCCACTGGACAGAAAAAAAAGATATGATGCCAGAAGATAAGCCCCTCAGGGTCACCTTCAGCTTGGAAGGTGCCCAATATGCTACTGGGTGTCAGCCTCCATTACTACTGCTCATGCGTGGCTGCCATAGAAATGGGGGGTGAGATGATTTATACTGGGTTTGTTATGAGGGAAGCATGCTGGAGGGCGTACACTGATTTCAAAACTGTTTAAGATTCCCACCAATATACATCATCACTGGACAGTTCCATTACAGACAGTTCCGGAGGGATGACCTATGACTTCTTCACATATCATGAAGCTACCTGTCGGATTGGACAGTTGCCTGGAAGGGGGGAGGGGTTTGGCTTCTGGGTTATATATATTGTAGTGTTCCCATACTTTCTTAGCTTGTGCTTTGCTTTACTTTGCTTACTCATGGAAATTAGTAAAAGTCCTTTTTACTCTTGAAAATGGAGTTGGAGTTAGTCTTTCCTAATTATCACATGAGAGTGGATCTTGACACTGGGGAAGAGTGGAGGGCTAGTACTAGTTGCACCAGAAAGAGCAAAGCGACTGGGCCAAAGCTGAAAGGATGCTCAGCAGTGGATGCATCTGGTGGTGAAAAGAAAGTCTCATGCTATAAAGATTTTTTTCTCCCTCGAAACCTGGAATGTAAGATCCACGAATCAAGGCAAGTTGTATGTGGTAAAACAAGAGATGAAAAGACTGAACATAGACATCTCAGGAATTGGCAAACTAAAATGGATAGGAATGGGTGAATTTAATTCAGATAACCATCAAGTATACTACTGCAGGCAAGAATCCCTCAGAAGAAATGGAGTAGCCTTCATAATCAATAAAAGAGTAGAAAAACCAATACTGGGATATAATCCCCAAAATGATAGATTGATCTCAGTTCGAACCCAAGGCAAAGCATTTAATATCACAGTAATCCAAGTCTATGCCCCAACTACTGGTGCTGAGCAGGATGAGATTGACCGCTTCTATTAAGCCCTATAGCACCTTATATATTTAACATCAAAAATGATGTCCTTATCATTATGGGGGATTGGAATGCTAAAGTGGGAAGCCAAAAGATAACTGCAATAACAGACAAGTTTGATAGTATTATGTCAAGAGAATACGATGGTCATAGCAAACACTCTTTTCCAACAACCCAAGAGATGACTCCACATATAGACATCACCAGATGGTCAATACAGAAACCAGATTGACTATGTACTCTGCAACCAAAGATGGAGAAGCTCTATACAGTCAGTAAAAACATGACCAGCAGCTGACTGTGGCTCAGATCATGAACTTCTCATTGCAAAATTTAGGCTTAAATTTAAGAAAGTAGGGAAAAGTACTAGGCCACTCAGGTATGAACTAAACTGTATCCCTGATGAATACACAGTAGAGGTGACAAATAGATTTAAGGAATTAGATCTTATAGGCAGAATGCCTGAAGAACTATGGGTGGAGGTTTGCAACATTGTACAAGAGGTAGCAACTAAAACCATCCCAAAGAAAAAGAAAGGCAATAAAGCAAAATGGTTGTCTGACGAAGCTTTGAAAATAGCTGAGGAAATAAGAGAAGCGAAAGGCAAGGGAGAAAGAGAAAGATACACCCAGTTAAATGCAGAATTCCAGAGAATAGCTAAAAGAGATAAGAATGCATTCTTAAATGAACAGTGCAAAGAAATAGAAGAAAACAATAGAATAGGGAGGACCAGAGATGTCTTCAAGAAAATTGGAGATACGAAGGGAACATTTCATGCAAAGATGGGCATGATAAAGGACCAAAATGGCAGGGACCTAATAGAGGCAGACGAGATTAAGACGAGGTGGCAAAATTACACAGAAGAACTATACAAGAATGAACTTAACACCCCTGATAACCAAGATGAGGTGGTCACTGACCTTGAGCCAGACATCCTGGATTCTAGTATGTAAAGTCAAATGGGTCTTATGAAATCTGAGCAACAACAAAGTTAATGGATGTGACACTATTCCAGCTGAGCTATTCAAAATCTTAAAAGATAATGCAGTAAAAGTGCTACACTAAATTTGCCAGCAAATTTGGAAAACTCAACAGTGGCCACAGGATTGGAAAATATCATTTTACATTCCGATTCCAAAGAAAAGAAGGCTATGGTTTTCCCAGTTGAAATATATGGCTGTGAAAGTTGGACCATAACAAAGGCTGAGCGCTGGAGTTCCATTTCTGGTCGTCCTCAGAGTTGGACCTAAGGGGACTTTCATCTGTTCCCCGGGGTCCATTTTTCTTCTGCTGGCAGGCCCCTCTGGGCTGAATACCACCTCTGAGAGGTGGTCACCAATGGGCAAACCTTTGAGGGATGCGTGCTGATGGTAATTTGATTATTTAATTTAATTATACCATCTCTCCTATATTTGATAATATTTTGATTCTTTTTTTCCTTTAATATCCAAAGTTAATTTACTCATTTCCATGCAATCTAAATTTTTTTTGTTTAATGAGCCAATCAGGTGGGGTGTTTGGTTCTTTCCAATATTGTGCCACAGCTAGTCTAGATGCTGTACAGATGTGTAAAATTAAGTATTGTATTCCTTTTTCGAAATTGCTGTCTAGGATACCTAATAAGAATAATTCCGGGGATTTTTTTACTTTCCTACCCGTTATTTCTTCAATCCAAGTTTTGATTTTGTTCCAAAAATTTTTAACCTTGGGGCAAGTCCACCACATGTGGTAGAACAAACCTTGATTATGGCCACATCTACAGCACTCCGGGGACCTATTTGGGAACATCTTGGCCAATCTCGCTGGTGGTAGATGCCATCGACAGAACATTTTATAGAGGTTTTCCTTATAGGCAGCTAACATTGTAAGTTTATAATTTATTTTCCATAAATTTTCCCATTTGTCAAGTTGAATATTATAGCCAATTTTTTTTGCCCATGCTATCATAGTCTCTCTGACTGTCTCTTTGTGCAACTTATATTCTAACATGTAATTGTATAATTTAGATATCATTTTTTCCCGCTCTCCCATAATTATTTTGTCCAAATCTACTTGTTCATTACTTATTCCAATCTACTTTTTATCTTTATTATATTTTGATTTAATTTGCACATAGGTCCACCAATCAATTTCTAATCCTTGTTCTTTAATCTGTTGTTGTGTTTTTAAGTTTCCTATACTATCCAATACATCCGAATAACATAGTATTTTTTCTAAGTTAATTGCATTAGGATAAAACTTCCATTGGTGAAACCCAAAATGGGATTTTCATATAAAATTTAAATTTTATGTCCCTCCAAACATTTATTAATGCTTTCCTAATTATATGGGTTCGGAAATATGAGTGTTTTTTCAGTTTATCTTCCCAAAGAAAGGCATGCCAACCACTTTGGAGGTCATGCCCTTCTAGGGTTAATAATCTTGTATTTTTCAGTTCTATCCAATCTTTGAGCCAAATGGTTATTGCTGCTTGCTGATATAATTTCCAGTCCAGGAGACCAAACCCCCCTCTCATCCTTGAATCTTATAATAATATTTTTTTAATTCTGGGTTTTTTTCCCGGCCCATATAAATTTACTAATATTTTTATCTAATTGGTCAAATAATGTTTTTTTTAGTATCACTGGAATTGTCTGAAACAGGTTTAATATTTTTGGCAGGATATTCATCTTGATTACGGCTATTCTTCCCAAGAGTGACAATTGTAAATTTGACCAATTTATTATTATTATTTTTTTGTATTTTAGAAACTGGTTCGTCATAATTATCCTCTTTGAGGGATATTGCTTTTGCTGTGATCCAAATTCCTAGGTATTTAATTTTCTTAATAATGTGAATTTCCAATATTTTTTCTAAATTCCCCTTTTATTTTTCCGTACAGTTTTTAACAATCATTTTAGTTTTTTCTTTATTAATTTTTAAACCCACTACCTTCCCATAATCATCCAATTCCTGTAGCAATATAAGTCCAGATTTCTCAGGGTTTTCCAGAATAAATACTAGGTCGTCAGCAAAAGCTTTTAGTTTAAATTCTTCCTTTTTTATTTTTAGTCCTGTAATTTTGTTATTTTCCCTGATCCGATTTAACAATATTTCCAGTGATAATACAAATAAAAGTGGGGATAATGGACAGCCCTGTATAACCCCCCTTTGTACAGTAATATTCCCTGTTCTTTCCCCATTAATTATTATATTCACAGATTGCATTGTATATATTCATTTAATCAAATTAATACATTTATTTCCGAAACCCATTTGTTGTAGTTGAATTATAAGAAAATCCCAATTTAGATTATCGAAAGCTTTTTGGGCATCAGTAAACATCAATGCCAGCTGCCTACCAGGTTGTACCTCATAATATTCAATAGTATCAATAATTATCCGAATGTTGTCTTTTATATGCCTATTTGGTAAAAATCCATTTTGGTCTGAGTTTATACTTTGATTTAAAATTTTCTTAGTTCTTTGTGCCAAGATGGTCATCAGGATCTTATCTTCGAACACAGGTTAGAACATTTATTAAGTTCTACCTTGTGGCGATAGAGATGGTGAGGTCTAATCATGTCGCCGCCCTCATCACATCTGCAGAGAATAGGCCCTCCGCACTGTTTAGGGTCACCCAGTCTCTCTTGGATGGGAGACCGGGGGACGATGCCTTACAGGGAAGAGCGGAGGAGTTTTCTCGGTTCCTGCTGGATAAAATCGATGGGATTCGAAATGGATTGCCCCCCAGGGAGGTCCCGGGGGAGGTGAGCGGAGCAGGTCTTGGAAATAACAGCTGGGTTGAGTTTGACCCTGTG
>JANHFP010348409.1:0-11901 GCA_032468135.1 Calamaria suluensis
CACTGTTGTCGCTAATTTCTGCCTGGATAGTCTCTTGAGATGAGCTGAAGGGCAAAAGGGAGCTACATTGTTCCCTCTCATATTTCGTTAACCAGGTACCTCCACAAAAACATATACATTCATCAAGAATCACAAGCTACAACACAATGATAGTCATAGGGTGCAGATAAGCAATCAAATCATTTTATGAAACAGCATAATATCATTTTAATATATTATAAAATATAGTCATATTATATTGACAGAGTGGGTAAGTGATGCCCCCTAAAATACATATTCAGTTCTGCTTGGCTCTATCACCCAACTGAGCTACTACAGAAGTGGAAATTGGTACCAAGGCTTTGCTGAAGTAGCTCAAAAGTATGCAAGCAACAAAGTTACAGTCATACAGTCCTAAGTGGGAAGAGATGGGTGATGGCAATGATGAGAAGATTAGTAGTAATTCAGACTTAGTGAATAGTTTGACAGTGTTGAGGGAATTATTTGTTTAGCAGATTGATGGCGTTCAGGAACAAGCTGTTCTTGGGTCTAGTTATTCTGGCATGCAGTGCTCTATAGTTGCTTCTGTTACAAATTTGAAAGAGGTTCAGAAGATATTGTCCACAGTGCTTTCCTTAGGGTGGGGAATGATCAGAATTTGTATGCTTGCTGTCGAAAGGATGAATACCTCTGAACAGGATGGTGGTATTTTGGGAACTAAAAGGTTACTTCTTTTGCTACAAGATTAAACATTCCTTTAAAAAGGCCATGAATTTATTTTTAGCAGCTGAATTATTTGCTTCTCTTGCTCTGTTTTTTTAAAGAGTTGTCTTAAATGCTTGCAGCATGTAAGTATAGAAAGAAAAACAGAAAGATAGGGCAAAACTTATACCTTCAGAAATATACTCTAACAGAAGTCTGATAAAAATATTGCTAAATGCAAGATCAGAAAAAAGGAATTCCAACACTATTTTGATTTGTTTTAAATCTAGCATTTTCTCAAATTCAGGGTTTGTTTGTTTGTGTATCAACTGTTGATACATTGATTGTGACTGGAATTGACCAATCGGACCAGACTTGATTTTAGGGGCTGAAAGAGTGACAGCCCAAAGTTACTCAGCTTTTATATCTAAAGTGGGACTAGAAATCAGTCTCTTAATTTGTATGTTGCTGCCCTAACCAGTAGTGCAAACTGCCTTTCTCTTGCTAACTTTTCATGAATGCATGAAATTCAGAAGTGTCCAAAGAGGTTAATGATGTATTTATGTTGAAGTACAAGAATAGGAGATACTGCAAATCTGGCAGGGAGGAAAGAAGGATAAATACATTTTCATAACTAAAAATATATGACAAATATTATTAAAGAAAATTATAGAAAATATATGCTGTAGCTAGATTAAAGAATAGCACATAAATTTTTGACACATCTGCAAGTGATCCAGAAGCTTATGTTCATGAACAGAATAGCCTGACACTTCACTGAAGAATTTTCTGGTACCATTCAGAATAGTCTAACAATGTTGGCAAGCCATCCTGATCCAGAGACAGCAAAGTGGGCCCAGACTATGATACTGCCATTACATTTCACAGATATAATATTCACCAAATATAACCCTTTTCATTAATCAAGAAAGTTCTACTGTGATCTTATCCATCCACAGAATATTCTTAATAAGATTCTGGATTATCTGATGGTGTTTCATAAACTGTAGACAGACAGCAATCTTCTTTCTCCTTGCAATCCTGCTACACACCCACATACCATTGTTGTTCAGTGTTCTCAGGATGGTGGTCTCATAACAATGACATTCAAGCAACGTAAGAGAGAATTTTAATTTATTAGACGTTAGCCTAAGTTTCTTTGAGACCTCCCAGAGTAATCCATCCCTTATTCTTGATATGATCTTGGCTGGTCAGCTGTTTAATTTATCTTCCATTTGTGTATAGCCCAAAGGTGCTTTTTCAAGATTTCTCTTTTTCTTTGAAGATGGTTCATTCATCCAAGAAGCTACTTTAGCTCTGACTGGATGGTGGGGAATGGAATAATTTATACTCCTTGCAGACAGCTGGTCATTTGCATTCTTTTAGCAGGTCGTTAAGGTCACCTGGAGGTTTATCTGTGTCATCAGGGTCACCTGAGTGGTGCAAAAGAGTGTGGAGTTTTCTTGGAAGTGTTGAAAGGACGTCATTAAGGATTGGAGATAGATGATGTCATATCATTCCTCTGTTGAGAGAGTTTTGTTCAATTTTGACATTTGTTGTTAGTTGCGAAGTCGTGTCCGACTCATCGCAACCCCATGGACAATGTTCCTCCAGGCCTTCCTGTCCTCTACCATCCTCTGGAGTTCACCCAAGCTCACGTCTACTGCTTCAGTGACTCCATCCAGCCACCTTGTTCTCTGCCATCCCCTTCTTCTTTGGCCTCAATCTTTCCCAGCATTAGGTTCTTCTCCAGTGAGTCCTTCCTTCTCATTAGGTGGCCAAAGTATTTGAGTTTCATCTTCAGGATTTGGCCTTACAAAGAGCACTCAGCGTTGATCTCTTCTAGGACTGACCGGTTTGATTGCCTTGCAGTCCAAAGGACTTGCAGGAGTCTTCTCCAGCACCAAAGTTCAAAGGCCTCTCTTCTTTGGCACTCAGCTGTTCTTATGGTTTCACAGCCATACATTGCAACTGGAAAAAACATAGCCTTGATTATATACACTTTTGTTGGCAGGGTGATGTCTCTGCTTTTTAGAATTCTGTCTAGATTTGCCATAGCTTCCCTCCCAGGAGCAAGCATCTTTTAATTTCTTGGGTGCAGTCCCCATCTGAGAATGATAAACATTGCCAAATCAGAGCTTGTTTCCATTATTATTTCTTGACTTTATTGTGGAGTTTGGGAAACTTTTTTGGGAACACTTCATCATTACATGATAGAAAAATCCTTTGAGTATTTTTTTAAAAACTTGCAAAAATAAATAAGCAAGGAAAAAGCATTGTACATGGGAATGTAAAATTTAAAACAGGACGGTTCTGCTAAACATTTGAAAGAAATGATACCAGCAGTTTTGGGTGGTGAATGAATCAGTTTTGCTTTGCTTTGAAAATTGGAATATTTTCAACAGCAAGAAAGCACTTATAGCAATTGGGACATCTAGATAAAATTTCATAATTGTATCTGGGTCAAATAACATAAAGGATTTATTGAATAGAGATGTTATTTGCAGTTACATATTATTTATCAGCCATTCATTTGAAAACTTGTTCAATGTCAAATATCCTTGGCTATTGCTACTACTATGTAATCAATACAGGTTTTCATCATTATTATAAACAACATAACATTAAAACATTTTCTAATCTTCTTCAAATAATTCATATAAACAAAACAATGTTTTATTAAACATAGTCCTAATTTATATGAAACCTTCTATGGTACAAAGACTTCTATCCTAGATGCTTTTATGCTTTTATGCTGTTCCTGGGGTGTAGTTAAATATTGTCTGTGTGATGCAGATTAGGATTAGAGTTGTTATCTGGGTACTTCTGAGTCCTGGTATGGTTTCAGCTTGTTTGATAGTTTGAGTGGTTGGCTGTTGTTACTGAGAAAATCATTGGTGGAAAATCAGGCTCCAAGGCATGTTCTTTCTCTCCTTGATTTTGCCTGGGTTAGAGAGAGTTAATATATCATAACAGAGGTAAGAAAGGACACCTAAAATAGTGTTTTATTGTATATATGTGGTGGTTAGGTAAAATAGGTTGAGATCCAAGCAATGATTAAGGAACTTAGGTTGATGTGATTCATACAAACAACAAGCCACTGATGATTTGGGGGTTATGAAAAAGCTCCTATGGAAAAGCTTTCAGGTCCAAGAGGCGGGTTTGACATCCCTGTGATACAGACACAGAGGAACAGATCTCCATGTTCCCTGTGCCGAATTCTTCCTGTTCAAGGACTCAGGAGAGTCCTTGAACAGGAAGCCACCCTGAAGTGGAGGTGAAGGAAAGAGGGGCACCCTGTGAGGGCAGGGGGAGACACAGTTCTCCTGTTTGGACCAGGGTTTTCTTTTTCCTTAGCCATGACAAGAAGATGCTGCCAAAGATGGCCATGACTTAACAGGGACAAACCCCAAAAAAACAACATCTAAGATTTGGAAGCTGGTGAGAAGGTGAGCAGCACAAATGGTGGAGAGGAATTTGTATGCATTTTAAGTTAAATCTCAAGACATAATCAGCACTATTTGTGAGAACTGCAGCAGAAGCATGTTTGGCTTCTTTTAGTTTATAAATACCAGATTGGAATGAAAACCACAAGAGAATAAACAACAGATAAAGAAATAAATAGACTCTTAAACAGAAGAAACATTACTGGGAAGGTATTTTTAAACATTAGACTTATCTACATATTTAAAAAAAAATCTCACTCTACTCCCTATTGCATATTTCTTGGAAACAAGAGGTATCAAGAAAACATTTGAGCAAATTAGTGACTGAAAATTAAATGGAGTGCCACCTGCTGACAAAGGAGGAAATATGCATAAATGGCTATATGAATACTATTTGGACTGTTGAAAAAAATAAGTAACTTTTTTTTAAAAAAAGGCTCAATGAACAGAATTGTTCAAGAGATTGTTCAGGAGATGAGATTACTCTATCAAAATATGAAAGACATTATTAAATACATTATGGACAAAGAATTAAAGGATTTTATAGAAAAATGGAAAATACAATAGAAGGCATGATGATTATGCAGTAAATGCAGTAAATAAATTAAAGACCAAGATGTTCAGGAAGAAAAAACAAAAATGGAAGAGGACAGAAAATAAGAAGATAAGGAGGAGATCATAATGAAAACAACAATGAGGGATCAATTAAATAAGGGGGACAATATATAAAAGAGTTGGGAGATATATTTGAAATGGAAACATGAGCCTCAGTAAAAGTCCTAGAAAACAGACATTGGAAGATGGGGGGGATGGGAGGAACACTTAGATGGGACATCCAAGAAAGAAATAGATGGAGACTTAAGAGAGAAATACAGGAGACAAACCCCCAAAAAAGTGTAGCAATTGAAGTATTGAAATGGGCAAGAGCCGATGGGTAGAGGATTCATTTTGTTCATGGTTGCTTTGACTTGCCTTTTCCCAGTAACTTCCTTTCTTTTTAAAGCAACTACAATTTAAAGCAGGCATTAGATGATGGAAGGATGACCCTTGTGCTTAGTTGCTGTTTCGAACAGCCTTTTCCTACCTCTCCCTCTTTGTGCTCTTTCTCATTTTCTTTTTCTTCTTCACCTCTATTTCTTTTTTTTTTGTAGCACAAGATATGATTAGAATTTAGAAAGGAAATAAAAAGCTTTTGAATATAGGGAAATGGTTAAAAAAACTAGAGTAAGAGATAGAAATAGAGTTAATATTAATGTAAAACACTCTTAATTGTTAAATGGAAGTAATAATGAGAACTAGGTAGAATAATTGAATATTGATATATTGTAGCCTAAGATAGTTGTGTATTGTAATGGGAGTTGTATAAATTGATTGAATGTAACATAAAGCCTTAACTTGTTCATTTTGGTTGAGTTAGAAGGTATGGTGCCCAGAACCCACATTGTTTACATATAGATTTGATATACCATATATTTTAAGAACAAAACAACAACAACAACAACAACAACAACAACAACAACAACAATAATAATAATAATAATAATAATAATAATAATAATAATAATAATAATCACAAGTGATATAATATAATGATACCAGAGTCCTAGATTTTAAAGAGCTGACTTTAACAAATTCAGAGCAAATTTGGAAAAGATTCCTTGGATGAAAATCCTAAAGGGGAAAACAAGTCAAGAAGCTTTGGAAACTCTGAAAAATAGCATCATAAAAGCTCAGTCCAGCACAATACCACTGAAAAAGAAAAACAAGAAATCCAAGAAAAAACCAGCAAAGGTATCTCTGACAAATTGAAAATCAAAATGGACAAGTACAGAAAATAGAAAGATGGACACATAACTAGGGCAGAATATCAGCAGATAGCCGGAATCTGCAAAGATGAAGTCAGGAATGCAAAGGCTCAGAATGAACAAAGACTTGCAACAAAAGTTTTTTAAAAAAGTTTCTTCCAACATATAAATAGCAAGAAAAAAGGAAACAACAAGTCCAATAAAAAGAGAAGACAGCATGGAAGTAATAGGCAGCAGAGAGAAAACAGAGCTGCTTAACTAATTCTTTGTATAGGTCTTCAAAGAAAAACAAAGTATGGTCCAACTTACCAAAAATATATGCTCTTTGGTAATGTTCAATCATATAAAACACAGACTAGAAATACAAGTTAAAATAAGCAAAAAAAATGGTAAGAGACTACCTATTTGATCTTGATGAATACAACTCACCAGGACCTGATGGATTACCTCCCAGAGTCCTAAAAGAACTGGCAGATGTCAGCTCAAAACCACTGTACCACATGTTTCAAAAATTCTGAATGCTCTTTATTTGGTGATACAAACAATAGTGAGAACTCCCTATGGGAATTAAAATCAGCTATAACCAAACCATGTGATAATGAAAATATATATACACAATCCCTGATCCCCACAACCAATCAGGAGCCTGGATTCATAACACTCCCAAACAAAAACTAATGGGATCTTCTGCAGAAACGTCCCTCCGCAGCTACAATCGGGGTTCCCAACTTCTTGAAACTTGTGTGCCTGAGTGTTGACATGACCAAACAAACGCCTAACCATCACCAATGTGAGTTCGCAAAATCAGGAAATGTCGAATGCTGCGATGAACTTGGCAGGCTGTGCCCCTCAGCAAGAAGGCACCTATGATAAACAATACAAAACATAAAAATGAGTATAAGTATAAAATCATCATTTAAACATAGGCTTCTGGGTTTAGTATAAACATCATTGTTTAAACACAGGCTTCTCCATATTTGGCATGGAACCACACTACTGCCTTAGGAGTATTAACATCATATCCTCTCACCCATGAAGAATCTTCATAGGGATATCCTTTCTATTTGATTAAATAATGTACAACACTTTTATATAATTTAGAGTCCAAGATAGTATCTATTTCATAATGATCATTGTTAACTGGACTGGGGCGGAGATGGGAGGGAAGTGAGTGGCGTGACAACCGAAATAGATTACAATGAAACACAGAATGTACTTTCCTTTAAATTGTAAATTTTTGGACAGCCAGAGTATATAATTTTTAAATTTTAAATTTTGTCATTGTACTGTTCGTTTTTAGTCGGTTGTAAATTGCCTCGAGTCTTTGGAGAGGGGCGGTATAAAAATATAAATTAATTAATTAATAAATAATAGCTTAGGCAATGCTAACCTCATAGTAACTGGATTAATAATCTTCATGACTAAAAAAGGGCCTAAATATTTAGGATCAATTTTTTTACTAGGATAATAGAGTCAAAAGTATTTAGTTGAGAGATAAACCTTATCTCCCACTTTGAAAGGAGTAATGCCTTTCCTTGTTTTATTGGCATACTTCCTATATTCAGCCACGGAACATCATTTCTTGAACTTTGAACACTACTAATAATGGCTGGCCATTTACCCAACTCTATACTATCAGCTTTTGCCCGCTCCAATTCTGGAATAGCTGAAAACTCACGGCTATATACTATCTAAAAGGGGATATGTTCAGTGGACTGATGAATTGTGTTGTTGTAAGCTACTTCGACAAACGGAATCAAACAGGACCAGTCAGTTTATTGATAGGATATATATGCTCTTTGGTAATGTTCAATCATGGTGTTGGTCCTTTCTGCTGCCCCATTAGTACAAGGATGATAAGCAATTGTTGGGGGTGGTTCTCTATGCGGAATTAGGTAAGGTCCAGTGAGTAGTTGTCTGGTAACAACTCAAAGGAATAACAACACTAAAACATAGTGTGTGATAAAATAAAGACTTTTACTCTTACATAAACTATTTACAGGTTAAAGTAGACATAACATATAGTCTTACATCAGACTTAGAGTACCAACCTTCATAGCTGGCTTGTTGAGCATAGCTTAGCATCAGCTTGCTCAATAGCCTTGGAGTCAGTCTACATAGGAACTTGCTTCCATCATCAAGTACCTATCATCTGACCCACAGACCTTAGTAACACGGTAATTTATGCTGTGTAATTTATGCCCTTGCTGCAATTAGCATAATTGCAGTAACCTCCTTCCATGGAGCTCTTAAATATATACAGACTCCAGAGAGACCTAGTCTTCATCCCTGAGAGCAATAATCAACCCCTGAGAGGACCCAATCATTTTGACAAAATGTTGCCAAAACCTAGCGGTAAATTGAAAGCCATAGTCAGATATAATCTTTGTAGGTACTCTGTGTAAACGATAAATATGATTAATAAACAACTCAGACAATTTCCTAGACAATGGCAATCCAGTACATGGAATGAAATTAATATTCCCCTTACTAGCTGGCAAATCAACTATAACTATGACTTATATTGGCATATAAGTCAACATGCCAATGACTTCCTAGGGTTCCATAGGCTCAGCCACAGTTGATAACCCAACTGTTATAATCCAACTGTTTTCCTGGTCGGGGTTTACATTGCTTTCCGAACTTTCGTTTGCCAGTCCTTATCAATTGCTCTAGAATAGTTATTGCAATTGGAGCAAACTGGGATCACGGCTTGGATAACATGGTCTTGTGTACTGTTGTATTGAGGTTTACGAGATAAGGCATCTGCTAGAAAGTTCTTCCCGGCTGGAACATACTTTAGGGTAAATCTAAATCTATAGAAGTGTTGGGCCCATCTAGCTTGCTTTGGGGATAAACGCCGTAATGTTTGTAAGGCCACTAGGTTCTTACAGTCTGTCCAAACCTCAAAAGGCTTAGCAGCACCCTCTAGGATATGACGCCAGGTCAAAAGCGCCCAACGAATAGCAAAGGCCTCCTTCTCCCATATAGCCCGCCTGCGTTCTATCTCAGAAAACTTATGTGATGTATACACACAAGGTTGCAAGATCCTGTTGTGATCTTTCTGTAATAGATCAGCTCCTACAGCTACATCACTCGCATCTGCCTGAACAACAAACATTTCTTGTGGGCAGGGATATTTCAAAATTGTTTCGTTGGCAAACAATTGTTTCAACTTCTCAAAAGCCTGTTGACATGTCACCGACCATGCCAATGGCTGCTTTGCCTTTGGTTTTCCAACTAACTATTTGGTTTCCAATAAATCTGTCAATGATAAGGCTATCTGGGCAAAATGAGGAATGACTTGTCAGTAGAAATTTGAAAACCTCAAAAATCTTTGGAGTTGTTTCCTAGTAGTTGGGGCTTTCCACTCTAAGACTGTCTGAACCTTCTTTGGATCCATCACCACACCTGCTTGTGATATCCTATAACCTAGGTAGTCTATTGAAGTATGATGGAACTCACACTTTGAAATTTTGACAAATAACCGAGCATCCAATTTTTTTAACACCTTACGAACTAAAGCTATATGTTCTTCCTTGGACTGAGTGTACATCCAAATGTTGTCCAAATACACTAAAACACCGCAGTACAAATAATAATGAAGGGCTTCATTAATGACCTGCATAAATACCGCAGGGGCTCCTTGCAAGCCAAAGGGCATCACATTAAACTGGTAACTACCTAATGGGCTATTGAATGTGGTTTTTCATTCATCCCCACTGTGTATTCGCACACAATAATACGCCTCTTGGAGCAAGGGGTGAGAACTTCGAGGCAACCTTCGGCTCCAAAGAGGCAACCTTTGTCTCTGAAGAGCCCACCAAGGGAGAGGAATCCAGACGCCCAGGATGAGGCTTGTCCTGGTGTGACCATCCCTGCTGCCGGCGGAAATGAAGAGACTGCAGGAGAGAGAAGACTGAAAATACTATGCTCCTGGAGCATCAACCTTTTAAGAAAAATTCCATCAGGAGATACTAACTTCGGAGCAAGAATCTTCAATCAGTAAATATATTCTCCCCCGGGTCGCTGGCCTCACAAACAAACAAAACAAAACAATCAGAAGCATTTAAGATCCTTTGTTTTCTGGGCCACCTCTTCCGGCAAGCCAGCCATCAACAACTGCTTCCCTTCAAGTTAAATCACCAAGAGAAAGAAACTGCAATGCAAGTTACCTTTAATCTGGCTGCCAAGAGAGTTTTTAAACCAAGGAAACTTTGCTTGCCGTTTCTATACCTTTTAAATTTCTAAATCCAATAGAGCCAATAAACACAGGACAAGTTCACTCTTAAAAGACAGATTGTTAACCAAGGCACAATTCAATCTCAGAGGGAGAAGATTGTTACATAAGCATAGAGAAGCTCATTCCCACCCTTCTTAGAGCAAAAGAAATCTCCATTTGAGTGAAAAGAAATAGAAAAATCTTTGATGTGTTAACTCAGAAGTTTTTTTGTTTTTTTCCAAGCTCAGAAAATATTCAGGCAGTGCTGAGTAGCTTGTTTTCCAAGCTCAGAAGAGATTCACCAGATGGCCCTGCAATAAATAGGCCTGCACCTTTAAATCTCCCCTGCAAAGATTTCTGTGTAAAGTTTCCTGAGAAACTTTGAATCTCTTTTGCAAAGATCCCCTGTGTAGTTTTTCTAAGAAACTTACTTCAGCAGTAAAACTATAAAATTTTAGTTTAAAAACCTTTTAAACTATATTGGAAAGGACAGCATCAAAATCTTCTCCACAAAAGACATCAGAAATTGCATAGAGAAATACAACAATATTAATTTATTATTAATATTATCCCATCATTGACCATGCCAGGCAAAAGATCTACTACTAAAAGACCCACTACCAAAAACCCACAATTAAAAGATATTTACTCAAATGATTCCAGCTCATGCTACATATGTAATAAATCTAACAGTGAAAATGATGAATTCAAGAAATGCCAATTTTGCACCACATATGCACATCATAGCTGCCTGGAAATAAACAAAAAAAAATAGCAAATTTTCTGCAAAAATATCCTACTTTTCCCCATTATTGTCCATCTTGTTTTCAAAAACTCAACAACTTAAATTCCATGTCTGAAATCCCATTGGCTTCCCCATTGACTTTGCTTGAGGGGAGTTGGTAGGAAATTGTCTCACGTAACTATCATGGGATTTGGGTAATAGCAGCAACTAGGACTCTAGGAACTTGTGGTCACTAAGCAGTTGTGCTTTGTGACCCCATTGCTTAGAACTGGAATCCTAGTCAAAATCCAATTCAATTGCCCTCCTAAGTCAAGTGCTACCTGTAGCCTCTTATTGGATAGGAAAAGAACAGAGAAAAACTCAATTCACAAAAGTTGCATTTTAAACTCCCAAAAGTACAGGAGCCACCCCCACCCACCCCGTATGTATGGTACAATATGTTTTATATTATACCATTTATACCATTCTGTAGATACCTGTCTGGATCAGGAGCCTACCCTATTTTGATGGATTTAAGAATTTCTAATATTGTTTTTAATTATAATGGGACCGATAAATCAACAAACTATTTTTTTTGGGGGGGAATCCTTTAATCTGTTCACAGGGTTCCAATCCAGGATCCAATTTAAAGTTGAGTACAAAAACTTTAATTTTTTAAAATTGCAATAATTAAATACACCAACCTAATGAGACCTAAATGGTAGAAACTTTTATCAGATTATTCTTCCTGTTTCATTCTAGAAGCCAGCGATTTACCAGGTTTGCCCTGTTCCCAATAATTCTGGTTTATATAATTTAATGAATATTCAATGTCTTGTGAATATAGATGAACAAGTTACAATTTAGCAGATCTAAGGACATTGTATCTTGCCAAAGAAGAATTTTTTGACTAAATAGTAAAAGCTCCTTAACTTTCTTTTCCAAATTATCGGAGTGAAATATTTTATCTTCCATGAAGCATTCCAGATAGTTGTAAAAATAACTCAGATTATGTGTTTTATT